>JAOXYF010000010.1:3452701-3491093 GCA_028565775.1 Sternarchorhynchus goeldii
CACTGGGTTTTATTGTTCTAGTCCCTCGACACTGGATTTTATTTCAGTAATAAAATACAATAAAATATGATCTTATCAGCTACTTAGTTTGGCAAGTATTTTAATGTGATAGTATACTGATAATTTATTTTTCTTTTCTATGAGTAAAGATTTTACCAGTAAAAAGATAGGACCCACTAACTAAGCATTCCAGTAGGGTAAAAGGATAACACACACAATGTAGAAGTTACACTTTTGTGCAGTTTTTTAAATGCTTTCTCAGGTATTTCAAACATCTTCTCCAGTTCAATCAGAGCCAGCGAGGTGCAGTGGAGGTACAGGGCCAGGCTGAAGGCAGAGGCTTCCTCTCAGTGTGATCCAGTAGAACCCTTTACACTTGCCACTGCTGTTCTACTGGGGGCCAGCAAGAGATTTCAACTAGAATGCTTGGACAAGCCTACTCTCACAGTGGTCCCTGCTCCCTGTTGGGAATTTGAAGTGTATTACAGAGGAGAAAAAGTTGAATGTTCACCGAGTGCAGCAGACAGAATAACCATAATTTCTTTTCGTCACTGAGCGCAAGGGTTAGACCAGTAATTTGAATCCTTCTTTTAGTCTCTGCAGAATATCTGTGGTGAACATGTATAATAAGTGATTTTTTGTTCGTTTTTTTTTTACTCTGGTTTTTGGACTTTGTTGCACAATATATTTGAATGTGTTGCATTAATCTCAGTGCTATTCTTTCGTTTCATTAATCTCAGTGCTATTCGTTCGTTTGACTGTGTGTTCAGATCTTCAACAAGGCAGTGTCTTAGCTGTGGACATCAAGAATGTGAAGTTTTTACCCTAGTGTGTACAAATAATAAACAGAAACCAGGACTGATGTGCATTGTTTATTAATCCAGATGTTAAAAGAAGAAAAGAATAGCCTGAGTCCATGTTATTTCTAGCACCTTTGACCAAGATGGACCACTTTGTTGTACTGAAATGCCAAATTGCATTAAGTAATCTTTTTGGTGATTACTGCCACTGTATTCAGATATGTGACTCCTAAATAGGCATGTAGTTGTGTAAGGGATAAAGAGATGCATGAAAAATGTATTAACCACATGTATTAGTTGCTATTCTGCTGACTGATGTGGCAATAATGGTTAAATGTGGTAACTGACTTGAAAGTTCATTTTGGCTCTTCAGTTGGGACTGATGGTTCTGTAGAATATAAGGTATACAGTTCCTTCAACCTTACAATGATATCTGCACTGGGTAGACCCACACATGAGAAAGTGTGCAAGACCGAATACATTTTACCTCCAGTAAGGACTGATGGTACGTCCCAGTGTGCGCCCTGCAGGCTCACGAGGGCTGGACCTCAGCCACTCCAGTAGCAGAAATAATCACTTAAGTTTAGCTCTACGGGTCACAGTGTACTGGGCAAACCATAAATCAGTCTCTACTTTTCTGGGCTTGAGGTTCATTTGTCTCTCTTTGCTGATGACCACTGTGACCTCAAAATGCGTGCAATGTCTCACCATCATGACTTGCCACTGGGGAGATCAGGCTACCTAAACGTTCCCACATGGACTTGTTTCACACCCAGAGATAAATATTTTACACACACATATCCCTACCCAAGCTCAAGCAATTTACAAAACCACTTGGTCCTGTGCCAAGCCACTTACACATCCACCACCGCCTCCCACCCCCCCCCCCCCATCAAGCAACTTCAGTTTTTTTTTTGTCCTAAGGATCCCACAAAGAACACATTCGTATTGTTTTTGTTATATATATGGTGATAAAAGCACAAATTAACTAAATGGATAAATCCACCATTTTTCAGTTTTTTTCCCTCTGAATCAATCATCGTAATAATACCTATTTGTTTATTTTCTAAGTTTTGCCTTGCCTTTCCCACATTGACATTAATCTTTCCTTCACATAACAGAAACACTGGAAAACGTCTAAGCATTTAAATCACAACATGAAGTTTACATGGACATTCTGGCATCTCACTTTCCTCTTTTCCTACTTTCTTGCTGAAATAAAAGAAAAAAGAAACCGTATCCAAAGGGCCCTCATTTCCGACATCCAAGAGGTCATGTCTCAAGGGTCTCATGAAGTTTCATTAGATGTCCCATTGAAAATGACCATTATATAAATATAAACCACATAGGTCAAGGGTCATCTCTGTTAAGCTTCTACAAAAACTCCATTACTCCATAATTAGCTGTGCGTTTTTAAGACTCTTGCAGGAAAAGTAAGTCTTTTCTTGAAAATGAAGCCTTTTTATGAAAAGCTGTTCCTTGCATCATGATGTGCAGTTGCAGTTTAGTTGTCCACAAAGACGGTGTTTCTTTTTTTTATTGTATTTCTCATGTTTTGATAGTGCAGGGAAAATTGTGAGCACATGTTTGTTGATTAGGCAGCATTTTTGTTCTACCAAGTATTACTGACAAACAGGTCAAGAAGTAAAAATGAGCTTTTTGTCAGACACATGGTATGGTTTTTGTGCTTAGTAGGTGGCCTTCTGACAGACACTTACTACTTTTATGTGCAAATTGAAGAGTGACTTCATAGTATGTTAAGCGTGAGATCCTGTTCCTTTGTCTCCCTCCCCTTTCTCCCATCATCTTTGTGATTTACTGTTCCCACACCTCCTTATAGACTCTATCTGAAATCATTCTGCTCTTTGTTCTTCACTGCTTCTTTGTGGTGAAGCTCCTAGTTTAATCACTCACTTCTTTCTCTACCCTCTACACAGGGACCACTTGGCTTAGATGGTAAACCCGTGAGTATTCACCCGCTCCCCCTTCCTCACGCAACCTCAGCACTGACTGACAGCTGGGAGACACGTGTACATGTGTGATGCAGTGAAAGTGTGTAGACACAGCTGTTAAATTTTGTGTGTAGAAGAGGATTTCGTTTCAAAATGCTCTCCTCCACGAGATGAGAAGTGGTCAGTGTTTCAGTGTTTCACTAACTGCTCGGTGGAAGTATCTGAGACAGATAGGACTATCGGTTGAGATTGTATGTGAGTCGCTTATGCTAGGTTTGTAATTACTGGTTTGCTAGTACGGTTCAAATGCTAGTGTGTTATGTTAGGTTGTGACTGGAATTACAGAAAACTCAGATACGTCTATACTTAGAATATTCTGCCTTATACCACAAAAGTGCATCTTTCTGAAGTGACCAGCAAAATCAGCACAAAAAAAAGACCTTAAATTGCAAGCTATTAAAACTGTCAACAGAGAAAATCAAATGTGCTTTGTGAATCATTAGTTGTTTTCAATTTAACTGTCATTAGAAAAGGAAAAACTTTTATTTATGCAATGTACATGGCTGTTTACAATAGTCAAAAAAGTTGATATTTAAATGTAATGGTTAATAACTATATTTCCAGGATATTAAAAAGCAAATGAAAAGTGGTCATAATAAGGAATGTACATAAATGTTGATATTTCTGTTCTTTTCCATCCTCTGTATAATCATGCACTTGTCCATAGGGTCCTCCCGGACCTAAAGGAAATCAGGTAATTTATACATCATTTACACACCATCCTTCTGTTTGAACCTGAAGTGCAAATTTGACACATTTGGCTCATTGTGTGTGATTGTGTTTGAAACTCTTGCATCTTTGTGCTGTGTGCATTTGATAGCCAGTTTACAGTAGCAGTCTTTGCATTCATCTGGCAGCTGTTACCCCATGCTGGGTAAATGAACTTTGAGTTTAATCCTTGTGTGGAGTCAGGAGATTAAAAAAATACAACATATTTGGCTCACTAAAATAGCTTGAAGAGTGAAAGACCACATAGCTCTCTTCTCTATCCATCTAGCCACTAATTTGATGGAATTGGATTAAGAAACTCTTAACTCTTCCACATAGGTCACCTTTTCAGAGTCGTGTCCCAAAAGAAACCCATTTATACGTAGACAAATATAAACTCCTAGAGGATTTTTTTGAGAATAACCATTTTCGAGAATAACCTCTAACCATTCTGCCTCTGTCATGTTTTGGTACATATGAAAAAAAAAAGTCACAGTCAATTGAATTCCTCCATGCCTCCCAGCCAGGCGTGATTCTAGCCGTAGTTTGGACTTACCTCAAACCTTCCTCACTGTGCTGAGGTGCACTGAAGCCAACCTGTAGCTTTTACACATGCTCGTCCTTTCTGAAATAGCTCAAACTGTTAGAAATTTACCGAACCAAACGTTGTGTCCTTGCTGTCCAATAACTCGTAGTTTTACTCAGAAAGATAAGGCCTGGTCAAATGCCGAAGCCTTTGTCTGAAGAATCAAGCAGATGCTGTAGCCCTTCTAGCTGGATGCTGCTTTCTAAGCGGCAATAAAATAGTAGCAAATACATAACAACACTTGTTTTTAATTTGTACCTTAAGGGAAAACGGCAATTTATTTTGCCTTTTTAAACTGAGATTGAAAATAAAGAATACAAAATAAAGAAAAAAGAAATAAAGAAAAGATTTAATAGATGTTCTCATCATCTCTCTTCTTCTTAGGGTCCTGCTGGACCAAAAGGAGATAAGGTAACCTAGCAACCCCCCCCCCCCACACACACACACACACACCAAACACATACCAAACACACACATACAGAACTGACCCAGCACATATGTCACCTTGGCTCAGCCCACAGAGAGCTGTGTTTTTTCTCATGTTCTTTGTATTGCTCCTTTTTTCGGCTTTGCGACCCCCAAATGTCATTCCCAGATGTTATTCCCAGATGTTATTCCCAAATGGCTCGCAGCAACCACTGTGTTTGCTCTGTTCCTCTGCATGGACACAAACACAGGGATATCGTGTGTCGGATCATGTTGCAACCAATTGGAAAACACAAAGCTTTTCTGGGATATTGTCATTGATTTCAAGATCACTGGTTAAGGCCATATGTAAGCATGGGAATACAAGTTTTGCTCTAATCAGAGTTGCTTTGTCAACTCAATGGAAACAGAACAATGCCAGTCTCTACTGTTCAAAATGGCTTTAGCTGCAATTTTTCAGCTAAAGTTTAGCATGCTTTGTTCTCCTTTAATCACTTTGGTTAATCTGGGGATAATTAAGAACCAGCTCTGAGGTTTTATTGTCACAAAAGGACTTGAAAATACAGACATATTAGACAAACCTTACAGAGGTGGTTCCAGCCAAGACAATGACCAGGAACATGGAGATACTTCTAATTATTATGATAACATTCATAATTATTTAATTTGTATTTTTTTCCTAGGGTGACCAAGGGGAGACTGGGCCGAGGGTAAGTGTTCAGTGGATCAAGCCTGTTCAGTGTAACTGGCCTGTGGTGCCAATGGGCCTGATACCTCATCTCTCATGATTGTGTACACAGGTATATTAAGTGATACCTCATGTCTCATGATTGTGTACACAGGTAATTTCTCATCTTTCATGACTGTGGACAGATGTATCAACTTGATTTATTTCTGATCATTCTTAATGTTCATGTCACCCTGTTCTTGTTGAAATAAGTGCACATGCACACACACGCGCACTCACACACACACACACACACACACACACACACACACACACACACACACACACACACACATTTACAAAGATGCAGTGAAGAGTAATGTTCCTTTACAAATCTGGGATCAAGGGCAAATAGAAGAGAAGTCATAACAACTCCTTAAAATTGTATTCCACTATGTTTAGTCTTTACCCTACTATCTCTTTCTCTCTACTTGTCTTCCTGCACAAATATATGTTTACAATAGACATAGTGATGTATTACAATACTGAATAAAAATCATAGAAATCCAACTTCAACCCACATAGTCTTGTGACGTTAGCAGGAGTTGAAACACCCAAAGCACTGAGCTCAGCTTGTGACTGTCAAATTCACATATGCAGTGTGTGTGTGTGTGTGTGTGTGTGTGTGTGTGTGTGTGTGTGTGTGTGTGTGTATGTGTTTGTGGGAACTTATCTATGCTGTAGCTCACTGTAGCTCAGTCTGTAATGTGTGATTGTCAGAGGGCAAAGTGAATCATTGATTACATTTTGATGTAAAACAGTCAAATGTTTTCATCATATGATGTTTGGATTTCTATTACATTTTTCAAATATAAAGAGATCCTTAGGAAAAAACAAAACATTTTATTTATATTATTTTATGAACGTTGCATTTAAAACTCACCTGAACTGCTGAGATGACTTTTAAACACTGAGGGTGCAGTTTAATCATTATTCAGTCAAGTTTCCCTAGTTGTTTTTTTCTAACAGGTTTGGTGTTTCAAAACAATTCTAAATACATGAATGAATGTCAGAAAACCTGCAGTTTGGTAACTGTATATGTTTAAAGTAGGTACACTGGGATGAGTAGTGACCATAGAATGGGTATAGAAATGTTTGTGGGAGTCTTCCTGTGATGGGCACTGTGTTCAACCCTTCTCTGCTCTAGGGCCAGGCCACTCATGCAGGCCTGCACAGTAATCAGATACTGATCAAGGTTTGTCCCTCCTCAGCCTCTGTACTGCATAGATCCAGAAGGCCACCTGCCTGTTTTCCTCCTCCGTTTTCCTGTTGACCAAAGACGATTGTGTTGAATCTCCCTCTGTCTCCCTCCATCCTTCCTTTTCACTCTCTGCTTCCCTGGTACCTGCTTTGCTCTGAATTAAAACTCAGAGCCTCTGCAGAAGCCATTTTGAGCGAGTGGAGCAGATTCTAGCATCTGCTCTCATCTCTCTGCTTTTCTCTCTCCTTCTCCCACCGTGTCCTGGGCCTCTTTCCGGGCCGCTGTCTCCCCTTTGACCGCTCAGATGGTCTTTCCCCGCTATGACCACAGCTTCATCTCTGCCGACCAGCCCAGTTTCCAGAGACGTATGCTGAAGGTAGCATGTGCACCAGGCATGGCTCTTTGCTGCAAAATGTTTGTCTCTCCGTCACTACTGCTGCATGCACTGGTATCATGTATGTGTTTGTCTCTCCGTCATTACTGCTGCATGCGCTGGTATCATGTATGTGTTTGTCTCTCTGCCACTACTGCTGCATGCGCTGGTATCATGTATGTGTTTGTCTCTCCACCACTACTGCTGCATGCGCTGGTATCATGTATGTGTTTACGCTGTAGGTGTGTGGCTGTCAGCAAAGGCTTGGGAATAGTAGATGGATGTGCTGTCAAGTCTTTTTAGCACTCTGAGCAGTAGTAAATGCTAATGGTGTGTGCAGATATAGCATGTTTCCATAGCGATGTCCATAATTATAGCTAAAGCAATGCATTATAACGTATTCTTTAACTTTATGAATAAAAGGCTGTAGCCTCATATGTTTACAAAGTGCACAGTCAATCCCCAGCATTGTTATTCCTATGAATGCATTGTAAAATCAGTTTGGAAGCACTTCACCTCTAGTAAACTGTTGCCAAGAGTTAAATTATTGCCTGCAACCACTTGAGAGGCATTTATACCAGACATGGGAAGGGCTTCTGTTTCTGAGTGAATTCTAGGTGAATTACTCTTTGATTTGCCTTAGGACTGTTCATCACATGCTCATTCTGTTATTTTACCAGGGTGACCAAGGACAAGCCGGCCCCCCGGGCCCTCCCGGCCCTCCTGGTGCTCCAGGGCCAAGAGGTCCTCCTGGGAACACTGGAAAGGATGGACCTCGAGGTCCCCCTGGAGAACTTGTAAGACTTTCAAATTTATTTATTTGCATTGTTGGTTTATTCACCTACAAACATTTTTATGTGTTCTCTGGCAACTAAACACCATGAAGCTGTATGATGCTCAGGCAAAAACCAGAGCAACAAAAAAAAAACTTTGTTGCTAACCTGTTTAAGTGATTGTTTATAGTTGAAATTTTCTCATGACAGTAGCAGAAAACACTTCCTCTCCTCCCTCAACAGCACCCCAAGCGCACTTACACTTTTAATAGACAGGGCTGGATTTTACTCTTACATCCATGACATTTATAGCCTCCTGGATCATTCGCTGGCTCCTACTCACTCTCATAAATGTTAAGTGCCATGAGGTTAAACACATCAAGAGAGTCATGATGCCAGTATTAGGAGTATTCAGCACTACTGACAGAGAGGACTTAACAGAAAAAAAGGGCAATCTCAGTTCATCAAATGTTCATCCAAACTTCTTAACGCTTGGCCACAGAGTGTCCTGAGTCAGATATGGCAGAGAGGCAAGACAAGCAGGTTTTCCTTCTCCCCATGTGCTCTATCAGAAGAGGTCTGCTCTAGTGCTCGTAGGCTGGATGAAGAGCTAAATGGAGACTGTGGTAACCTGGAAATGGTTCTGCGGTAATGTGCAGCTGGCATGAGGATCGGACCAGCAGTCTTGTTGGCTCGCAGTATAAAGCAGCGATTGACATCTGAATCTTATGAAATGTTCACATATTTTCAGTCTTCAGATACCAACATTTCAGATAAATTTCTGCCATAAAGTCATGTGACTGAATATAGACAGATTGGTCAAAGAGTATAATGAAAATTCTGGTAATTTATATATCATCATAAAGCATTAATGTCTACTGATGCTTTATGAAATATCTCCTAAAATTCAAAAACAAGATGCTTTAATAGCTTTTATTTAAAGAATGGATATACAATTAATTAAAAAATGCAAATATATTTTGGAATATAAATGTAGTCACGCCGTAATTTATAATTTATGAGGAGCAAAAATGCCGTTTGTTGCACTGCTCACCGTTTACCGCTCAGCCTCGTCCCAGAATTGATATATAAGTGGATAAATGAAAAAAGAAACTTGAACAGAGGAAACAACGTCTCGGCACCCTCTGCATCTTGAGCGCAGATGTTTCAGGAGACGTGAAGAAGCATCGCCTCCTTATCATTTGCTCTGCCTGTGGTGTTATGGTGCCTTTCAACCCAAAACTCCTCTGATTAGACAAATATGGGCAGATGAGGTGAAGACATGATAATGGATGTCCTGTGACATCAAAGTCCAACTTATGGAAGAGTGATTGTGTCAGGCGTTTTTACGGAGCTGTGCCTCTGGGCTTGTTCATTTCGCAAGAGTAACTGGGGACATTCTGTCATTTGTGCTGGGTGAAGACCGGTGTGACATCATAATAGACCTCACATGACTGTGTGGTCAAGTGTGCAGAAATAATTCCACTGCTGAAGGAACATGTACACAGTTTCTCCAAGTTCAGCCTGACGCAATTGAACACGGTAAGGGATGACTGGTAAGAGTTAAGCGCACGCTGTAAGAGTTCATCACTACACTGCATGCTGTAAGAGTTCATCACTACACTGCATGCTGTAAGAGTTAGCTGTATACTGTAGTGATTCATTCATGTATGTGTGGGAAAGAGAAAGAGGAACTAAGCATGTGTCCACTTCAGATCTTTACCTACACAATACATATGCAAAATGTGTAGAGATAAGCACCTTTGTACACTACAAATGTTACCTCCTGCAGATTAGGAGTTACATAACCTTATACCGGCCGCTACATGGCTCATGGTCTACCGTTGTTTTTCCAAAATCCTGTCCTCACGCATCTAGGTGCCTCTTGCTGAATCTCAAAGACTCCTTAGCTTTGATCAATCAGCTGCTTCTTGTTTTCATTTACGTGATTATTACATAACATGTTTGCCAATGGCTCATTTCGCCTGTCTCACAAAATGTGAGAATTTCAGGATCTGTCTCTTCAATATGGCTGCCTTCTGTATGCAAGATGAGATGAATCAGTGGGTTTAGACGATAGGGGAGTTAGTCTGCTTAAAAGAGCCTATCCGTCATGAAAAGGTTGTCAGCCTAAATGACAGCACATAAATTACATGATGAAGTGAAGCGCTGACCTCTTGTGGATGAACAGAAAATTCACATCTTTCTCCTTAAGAAGTATTTTACACTGTGTATGCGCTTTTATAAATGTACATTTATCACTTAGAAGCTATAATCTGAATTCCTCCTTTAAAATAAATCTCTCTTTTTTAGGGCACCCCTGGGCACGATGGCATGGAGGTGGGTGTGTTAGGTTTTGTTTATGTATAAAGGAGCTCACCACTTTGGTATTTTAGTTGTCAATCAAAACATCAGCTGCATCTTTTTCTTCTCAACAGGGACCTAGGGGTTTAACAGGAGATCCGGTAACCAACACACAAATCCACTTGTACTCAAAACACTTGTTTAGGTTTGGATTTAAGGATGAGAGAGTATTTAATCTTGCTTGACCTCTTAAAAAACATGTTTCAGTAACGTTCACTAAATGTGAACAGCATGTCAAGGACGTTTGCAGTTCTCTTTGTCTGACTGTGAAAATCTATAATTAGTTTGCAGCATCAGATGTCCTCAAAAGCATCAATCGTTAATTATCGTGTTGCTTGTATTTATTAGAACAAAGCTTTTCATGTTAGAAATGTACAGTGCATTTGTGCTTTGTTGGATTCTTGTCTTCTCATGTCATCTGTCACTAATTCCTCTGGCCACTGCTCACTCAGGGTGAAGATGGTCAACCAGGTTATCCAGGGCCACAGGGACCTCCAGGGCTAAAGGTTAGATATTCATTTCAAACAGATTATATTAGATTAAATTAGATTCCTTTATTAGTCCAGCCCCTCTCGAAGGGATTTACTCCAGAGCCCGTGCTGTGTGTCGAGGGGAGCCCAGCTATATCAAGTCGGTATCTCTCAACCTCACACACCAGCACAGGCTCCTTCCCACCAGAGAGGTCACAATACATGTAAAAAAAAAAAAAAAAAAGTTTCAGTAGCCAAGGATTAGAACTTCAAGGCCCCCACTTTTGGATACCACTCAATCTACAAACACAGGAGAGTGGACCCATGTAGCTGGTTCAGACTGCTCATGGACCCCATGGTTGAATCAGCACCTTTTTTGAGACCATGGTACTCAGTCGGAAAAGGGTTGAATGCTCTGGGTCGGGAATGAGTTCTTGCCCCAAGTGGAGGAGTTCAAATATCTCAGGATCTTGTTCATGAGTGAGGAAAGGATGGAGTGAGAGGAAATATATCACTTTGGGCCCCATCACACCGACCCTAAGACTACAGCCATTTTAGGACCCCTGTCAGTCACGGGCACTTGGAAATGCCCCCCACCCCCCTTTGGGGCCCTGCTTTCCAGAGTCATCTATTATGAACAGACATTAGCTGATGAATTCCACTATAATAATTGCCACTAAGGGATTTTCGACCCCCTGCCCCCCCCGCCCCCCAAATCAAATATTCACACATTTCAACAGCCAGACTCACAGCAAGAAATGTAACCCTGTCTCAATTGCTTAAGATACATAGTGAGAAATAGCTGTGTTTTACAGGGAGAACAAGGTGTACCTGGACTCACGGGTGAGAGGGGGATGGATGGCCTCCCAGGCCTTAAGGTGAGCAGCTAGAGATCCATCATGTCTCCATATTTTAGACTTATTGCTGTCATTGTAGTGAACGGTATACAAAGAGCTCTTAAACAACTGGACCTAAAATTTTCCAGGGCGTTTAATAATATTTCTCTGGTTGTTGTTTTGTGTTTCATAAGGGAGATAAAGGAGATGTTGGAGAAACAGGAGCTCAAGGGGAAATGGTGAGTAACATCTAAATCAAAGCATGCTAGTTGTAGGCTTAGGGTGAAGACCGAGACTAGCACACTCAGCAAGGTATGCCACGAAATGATGAAGGCCAAACGTCTAAGTCCACTATCAAGCATTGTTTTTATTTCTTTATTATAATAAGATCACCAGCCTGATGCTTTACACTGTTTACAAATAATACAGATTACCATTTTAAGATGTGTGACATCATCATATGAAATCATATTCACCAGCATCACAACTGCTATGGGGAAGATCTTCTGTGGAAAAATATGTCATATCCTGTTATATTTGGTCATAACAGGGCCCACCTGGGGACAAAGGTGTGTCAGGCTCCAGTGAAATTCTAGCCTTTAGTGACAAACTTCTAGATGCTCTTCAGGTAAGAGGACACAGGGGGCAAACAAGATGTTACACCCCTAGCATCACTGCCAGTGTCTGATACTGAACTTCGTTTTCATTTTCTTCTGTCTGTTAATGATCTTTTTGATAGATTTTTTTGTAAAAACAACAAGAAGTATATTATCAGATGCTAACCCATTAAAAGTCACCTTCATCAAGACCTTTTTAAACCAACATCTGCAATGCATTGCTTTTCCCTGGCAGGCAGTCCACACCATCAGTGTATCGGTAACTTTAATGAAAGCATGAGACGATTGTTGTACCACTTTAATCTGTTGAAAATGCCCCACTGACCACTTCTAACAACAAGAAATGATTTTCTGCTGGATGTGTTTCTTTGTGTGTATGAGTGGATTAATCAAAAAACGTTTCAGTTTTGAGAACACAGTCAGTGCTATACCTGTACATTTGATTTTACAATCTGACACATTTAAGATGATTATTTTTCTTTGATTTTGTTTGACTCCTAATTACAATGACAAGCACATGCATGCAGGACTGAGGACGTGGATAAAGCATGACTGCAAAAACCTGAATCAATTAGTCATAAATACATTCACATTTCAGAAGAAGTAATAAACTTGGGCTTATTAAGTAATAAGCTTAAATAGATAAATGCCAGATTGCTGATGTTCTTTGCTTATATGACATTATACATAAGAAAATATTAGTAGGAAACATTCCAGTGCATGTTAAGAGTTGGGTACTATGTTAACAATCAAGGAGCTGAAACCCCTGGAACGTGGAGAGTTCCCTGCACATTATTCTGTCTGTGTGATTTTCTTAAATATACACAGTAACTGATATGGAATGAATATTAACAAACGCACATCCATGTCACATCTGCAGCGCTACTTCAGACATGCATGTTAATGTAGATTTATTACCTATGATTTTATATTGCACAACATGGCTATATTAAAATAAATGAATCAGGAATGCTGTTAACCAGAGACCAGGATCCTAATCTTAGTTATTTACAAATAACTACAGATTCTACAATAATGACCAAAGTCAATGAACAGCAATATACTATAATCAGAGCTCCTGTAGCTAGTAAACACTGGCGCATCACTAACTTGCAAAATGTTCGAGTGTAATAAGATTTTTCATAGAAGTATATGTAACGTAGCGAACCTGCCTTACAGGGTCCACCTGGGCCTCCTGGGCCTCCAGGAGCATCTGGGAAGGAAGGAGCAAAGGTGAGATGTAATGCAGCGAAGGACTGCAAAATACACTTTTGACTGATGGTGTCAAAACATACAGACCTATATATAAGATATGCTGTTGTCTAATCTTGTGACATGAGTTATCATTGGATGTTTCCTGTGCAAAACAGGGAGAGCTAGGCTTGCCTGGACCAGCTGGTATGGATGGTGAGAAGGTAATGTTTTTATGATGCTTGTTACTTGCTAAATGGGCATAAAAAGTCTATAATAAATATTATGTGATTTGTGAATGCAAGTTTAAGTTCACTAGGTAAAGATAAAAACTGGTAAAAAAAAATTATGAAGAAGAATAATTAGAAAACTCTGTACTTATGGATGGTAGATCAGTTAAGCAGAATCAATATCAATGATCAGATGTGAGGGGAAAAAAAGAGAAATTGGAAAGTATAAACCACATGACCATAAAACAGACATGAACATGACAGCTTATGCATGTGACAAAACAATAATACAACAGAAATAGATGCCCTGAACTTTCTTATCTTATACCTTCTTACCTTGGACTGTGATTAGGGGGCAAAGGGAGACCCTGGTGACACCGGTGCTGCTGGGGAGAAAGGAGACAAAGGAGAAATGGGGCTCTCTGGTCCGGCTGTATGTGATCTACCTCCAGACCCTCACTGATCTGCAGACCTCCACTGTGTGCATGTTACATGTGTCAAAACATTGTTTTTGATTTAGGGAATGGACGGACAGAAAGGAGAGAAAGGAGACAGCCGACTAGAAGACAATCTGGTTAGTGAAAGGGCACTTCAGCTCTCACTGAGGACATTTTGAAAACTTCAGATGTTTGTAGAACTTCTTTGCACAGCAAGCAGCATCTTATTACCAAGAGGTATTCAGTTTTATGCAATGAATTGGATTTGTCTGCAGGTTCAAATGATTTCTCAGCCAGGACCTCCAGGTTCTCCAGGTCCCAGAGGCCCTCCTGGATTCATGGTAAGTTACATAATGTAGTTTACAACTTTATTTTATCCACTTATTAGTTTCAATTGATCAGTAGTTTTTTTTCTTATCAAGACTTGTACATTTTTTGACCTAGAGTGGTAGGAATGAGGTCCAACTGTCAGTGAGGTACATGGCACTAATGCTTGTGGTTTTTTTAGGGTCATCATGGCATGCCTGGACCAAAGGTAAGTTTCCAAGATTGATGAATTATGTGATGTTTCCCTTAATTTTCAATGATGTATTTTTTTCATTTGTTCATTATTTTATGTAAATCACTTATGAAATGATCATGGGTTAGTCCCACCTATTGTGACACCTTCTTCTGTATACAGCAGCTTCTTTAATGCATTCTTACAGGGTGATCCAGGAGAAAGTATCAAAGGAGAGAAGGGTGACACTGGTGTTCCAGGAATCCAAGTGCGTTCTCTGTTGTTGTTTCCTAGTCCCCACCGCCCCATACAAACCATGACAACAAAACAAATCATAGACATGGAATCTAAATGTTACAGGGTAATCAGTCAGCCTCATTTGTTACAATGCAAGGCCCGATGTCATGTGTTTTTACTGGTCTTTTGCAGGGTCCTCATGGCCCTCAGGGGGCCCCAGGTCCAGCAGGGTTGCTTGGCCTTCCAGGTGCAAAGGGGGAAAAAGTATGTGCAAAAGCTTCTCTATTAAAATACATGTGGTATATGAATGTGCACTGATCTGTAGAACAATGTCTAAAATGCATGGGATAACCTTCAGACTGGATTACGACCAATGTGTTTAGATTAACTGTTTGTGTATTGACCAATGCCAACCTGGTTCAATTGTGAATATTAATAAATTAAATCAGTAAAAATTAAGAATTCATAGAAGCAAGAAATGCACTGTTTATCCTGTGTAAAGAGTCATACATTAATTTAAATCACCCTGCCCTTAGGGAAAGCAAGGAGAGCCAGGATTAGATGTAAGTACCTGATTTCTAACAGGCTTTTCTTTGAGTGACTGTGGAAGGGTTGCACTGTACCTCACTCCCTTCTATGTCCAATGCTTACAGGGGTTTCCAGGCCTTGTGGGAGACAGAGGAGATCCAGGCGAGAAAGGAGAGAAGGTATACGACCACTTTAGACCCGATTAATGAAGCAGCCTCGTTTATAACAGAACTAATCTGCATATGTAATTACAATGTACACCTACCAAATATCAGCCATAAATATGTTATCATGCAGAACTGATAGCTTTTTCTTTTTTTGCTTACATACTTTGTCAGTAGATAGCAGTGTGCTCAGTCTGCTTCATACTTTATGGAGTGGTTGGTTCTTGTTGCAGGGTGACCGTGGTTCTGTTGGGAAACGAGGCCTGAAAGGGCTGAAAGGAGAGCAGGGTCCACCTGGACTAGACCAGCCCTGCCCTGTGGTGCGTGCAGGAGTGCTTTCATCTTAGTATATACTGCGTTACCTCTATCAGAGTGCAGTACAGAAAACACAGACCAGACACACCAACACTAAAATGAGCCCAGGGAAATGCATCTGGGTTTTTTTGTCTCTTTTTTCTCTTCTTTCTCTTTCACACTTGTGCTGTTTCTCATTTCTTCATCCTCTGAATTCTGTTCATTATTCGGTGTGCCTGTGTGTATGTGCGTGGGTGGGTGTGTGGGTGGGTGTGTGGACGGATGGGTGAGGAGACACTTGGTTAGCAGTGAGGAAAGTGAGTAGTGAGAGATTGGTATTCTGTATGTATGTGCTCTTGCTGGCAGGGTTCTGCTGGGTGTAAGATCCAGCCAGGTGAAAGAGGGCAGCCTGGCCACGAGCCTCCCTGCCCACTGGTACAGTACTTTTGCTTGCTGTGTCTCTGCCTGCTTTGCATTCACTCTCCTGGCATGAACTCTGAATTTGTTGCCCCATTTAACCACAGATAAACCCAAGATATGGAGATAGCATCACTTAAGAATGCACAGAGCATGAATAAGACATTGCCTTTCATTATCAAAATTAAAAGACCTGTTAAGCTGGCAGGTCTTTTCGTGATTGGACCTGTGTAAACATACTATTGTGACTTACTATTAGAACTAATGTGTTTTCCCCTCATATATACAGGTGCTGGTCATAAAATTAGAATATCATGAAAAAGTTGATTTATTTCAGTAATTCTATTCAGAAAGTGAAACTTGTATAGTATATTCATTCATTACACACAGACTGGTATATTTCAAATGTTTATTTCTTTTAATTTTGATTATTATAATTGACCCACTAAGGAAAATCCCTAGTTCAGTATCTCCATTTGTACTGTATTATTGACTATTCCATAATGGTTCTCCTTCACTGCGTCTTTTCCTTTTTTCCTCACATTTTGCTCTTCTGAACTTACAACATACTGACTAGAGTGCATTAATGAATTTTAGAGGTTAGATACTTATAGAGTTACCCATAGTTTAGTTTTAATACTAATGCATTTGAGCAAATACAATGTAATTCTTTATGCGCACCTCAACGCTAGCATTAAAGGTGTTGGTGTACCAAATTCCCCAGGAAAGCTGCTCTTGAGGTGCAGATATATGGATCACACAGATAGAAATGTTTGCACTATTGCTGATGGTGTCGTGTGGATAAGCATGAAATGATCATGTACTGCACACCTCAGGTAAACTATATACCCTTCAGTCATGTGACTGCGTCTGTCATTAACAGGGTCCAGATGGGCTTCCCATAGCAGGCTGTTGGCACAAGGTCAGTATATACTTATAGTTTGTTGGTGTTTTCTTTAAATTAGAGTTTTGTGTATATTGCTTTTGCATTATCTAGTTCTAATAAAGCCAATAATGTTTAGTTTGATCCGAATGAATGGTAGACAGCATGAAGTATCTACACTGATTTTAAGAGTGTATTATTAAGGATGAGATATTTTTGTAGTTTTTAATATTTTATATGTTCTTCTCTAATATGTGCTTTGTTCTTCTACAGTGATGACTAACATGAAGCATGGTGTTTGTACATATTAATGTAGCATATAGAGCTGATTGATACAACCTCATATTTTTACAAGGTTTTTTTTAAATGTAATATAAGACTTTGTTTTTTGATGAGCAAATCCTCCATCAAAGAATTACCTACAGTATTTTTCAAAGCAAAACTTTGGATGCAAACAGTGGATGCTGCATTTTTTATGCGTCTTGGACAATCTTGGATTTAGAGTTTTATTTTTTTGTGTGTGTGTGTGTGAACCAAATGGAGCAATGGATAATACTTACGGAAGTATCAGCATTTTGCCCAGAGAGGATCGCATGAGCATGCTAAAGTGCCGCACAGAAAACACAGCCTAAAGCGGGAGTGTGCATCTTGTTTGTTTTCAAAGGACGAGAGGATGCTCCAGAAACTCAAACGAAAGCATCTCTCCCAACCGTGACTAAGAATAGGATAGAGTGGAGTCCTCAGTCCTCCCCATGAAAAGCTTCTTCATCACCACAGAAGACTGATGGAAACGCCCTCTCTTAGCAGGGCACGAGGGGCCGTAACAGCTCTTGTGATTGTATTTTCCAGGGAGGATCTTTGACACTAGTTATTCTCTAGCTGTTGAAAACATAGGAAACCGTAAATTGGCTTTACCTTTGTACGTTTACAGTTCGTAGAAGTGTCAAAAGATTGTCTGGCATTTAAACTGTGTTAAAGAGCTAAATAACCTTTAGGTCATGTTTAATTTCCTGATTTAGTATTATTTTTCTTTATATCATCAGTAACACCAAAAACACATTCAGGAAATTAAAAAAAAAAACATTTTTAGTCCCTTTGATTATATTTTTGATGCCAGTGATATATTTTATTCAATAAGAGTATACAAAACATTGTGAAATGTTTGAATAATTGACAGGTTTTAGTGAGTCGCTGTATTTTTTCATCATATGTACACTGCACATGTGTACTATATTTTGTTAGCACACGTTTGCTGGGATTTTTATATAATGTACACATGAAGAGTATCTACCAGTGGCTTCATGTAACACCACACTCAGTTTCTATGTCTGTTGTATTTATGGTGTATATTAATTGCTTTTTGAAGATGCTAACTTTAAGATGTTTCTACAGGTTTGGTGCAAGTATCTTACACTCCACAAAGACCAGTATGAGGCCTGTTTTCACTCTGTGGTTTTTCGTTCAGTTTTAATTATAGGGCCGTAACTTACTCTTAGTGTTTCAGTTCATATTTTTGTATCTCACATTTGTATGCTCCTTTTTCATGGCTTTACAGCAAACCCATCCACATAGATGTCCAAGTTACAGACTTAATTTTCAGTAAACTGTACATGTTCAGTCTTTACAGCATGGTGCATATTACAAACACTTAAATTACCTCCAAATATCTCATATTATTTATACTGAAATTAAAACACATGTATAATAGATTTTCTATATTTGAGATATCTACTAAGTATGTGAAAGAGATTTTCTAGTCATTTTACATAATTCACTATCATAGTATGGATTTGCTGAACTAATCAATAATGTGTACAAATCCAGTTATTTGCATTTAATTTAGTTTTTGCATTAAACAAACAACATAAAACAATGTCAGGGAAATAAAAATTGGATTAAACTGGGTATCAATGTCTAGAAAACCCCTTTAAACATTACTATAAAACCTGTCTTTTTCAGTTTGTCATAAAAATATATATATATTACTCTCACCATGTTGCTGCTGACCCAGTCTTTATTGTTTAGATTTTTATGAGAGGTAAGAAATAATTTCTTCAGTGGATTGACTTCAGCTATGTACTTAGTTTAGCATCTCATATGTGTTTTCTAAAATAAATGTAAAGTTTGTAAAAAGTAAATACTGCTCTGTGGATTGGTCAATTTTAATGAGCTAATACTCTGAAGCTAATCATACAGAAACTGGGCAACATTTTGATAATTTTTCTATTTTTACACAGTCAAATAAACGATGTGTATTTTTTTTTCTTTGTGAAAGATGAAGATAATTGCAATGAACACTGAAAACCTATTGAAGAAATCATGGATAAATAGCAAAATGCTTTAATTACTCTTTAGCTTTGGTTTAAGAGTGTCTTAAGATTTTACAAGTGTAGGTAAATATGAGATCCTACTGCAAAAAACAAACAAGGTTATTCTTTTTTCGCTAAAATAAGCTTTCGACTTAAGCAACTTTGACTTAAAAGTAATAAGAACTGTAACAAATGCAGTTAATTCAAGGAGCTCATAAAGTTGAACAGGAACACAGGTCTTACACTACAGTGCATATCTCTCTGATCAGGCCAAGCCACTGGGCCACCTTCAATCAAGTCGAATAACTTGTTATACCGGTCTGATTAGGTTTGTGTCAGGCTTGAGTGGTAAAGATCAACTTGAATCTCGAGTCTATATTGATCTAAATACTAATATTAGCAACTAAATACAGTTGTGCTCAAAAGTTTACACACCCCAGCAGAATTTTTGCTTTCTTGGCCTTTTTTCAGAGAATATGAATGATAAAAAGTTTTTGTGTTTTCCACTCATGGTTAGTGGCTGGGTGAAGCCATTTATTGTCAAACGACAATGTTTTCCCTTTTTAAATCATAATGACAACCAAAAACATCCAAATGACCCTGATCAGAAGTTCACATACCTCACTTCTTAATACAGTGTATTGCCCCCTCTAACATCAATGACAGCTTGAAGTCTCAGATCCTAAAGCTGCCCATTCTTCTTGTCAAAAAGCCTCCAGTCCCTGTAAATTCCTGGGCTGTCTTGCATGAACTGTGCACTTGAGATCTCCCCGGAGTGGATCAATGATATTGAGGTCAGGAGACCGAGATGGCCACTCCAGAACCTTCACTTTGTTCTGCTGTAGCCAACGACAGGTCGACTTGGCCTTGTGTTTTGGATCGTTGTCATGTTGGAATGTCCAAGTACGTGCTGCATTCATCTTTCCTTCAGCTTTGACCAAGTTTCCTGTGCCTTTGTAGCTCACACATCCCCAAAACATCAGCAATCCACCTCCGTGCTTTACAGTAGGAATGGTGTTCCTTTCATCATAGGCCTTGTTCACACTTCTACAAATGTAATGTTTATGGTTGTGGCCAAAAAGTTCGATTTTGGTCTCATCACTCCAAATTACCTTGTTCCATAAGTTTTGAGGCTTGTCTTTATGCAGTTTGGCATATTGTATGTGAGATACTTTGTGGCATTTGCGCAGTAATGGCTTTCTTCTGGAGACTCGACCATACAGCCCATTTTTCTTCAAGAGCCTCCTTATTGTGCATCTTGAAACAGCCACACCGCTCGTCTTCAGAGAGTCCTGTATTTCAGCTGATGTTATTTGTGGGTTCTTCTTTGAATCCCGAACAATTTTCCTGGCAGTTGTGGCCGAAATTTTTGTTGGTCTACCTGAACGTGGTTTGGTTTTTTACAAAACCCCTGATTTTCCATTTGTTAATCAGTTTGAACACTGCTGACTGGCATTATCAATTCCTTGGATATCTTTTTGCATCCCTTTCCTGTTTTATACAGTTCAACTACCTTTTCCCGTAGATCCGTTTACAATTCTTTTGCTTTCCCCATGACTCACCACAAATGTCAGTGTCTGGATGAAAGATGCAAGAGTCTGTCTGCAGAAACTCACTCAGCTTTTATGACACACACACTGATTACAAGCAAACAGGTCACAGGTGAGGGTAGTTACCTTTACTAGCCATTTGTAGGTAGGACAAATTAAAAGAAAATAAACCAGGTATTTTGTCTGCTAATTTTATTTTAAGCATCAAACTCAAATTGAACAGCTGGACAACAGACAAATTATTTTTATACAGAATGACAATGTGTATGAACGAGACTGCAACAGGTACTTTGTTCAAGTTAATGGACAATGAACAGTAATTAAAAACCTCTACAAAAGTGTGCTGGAGATAATTTGGCAGAAATACTACTTGGGATTTATACAGGGATAAAAAAAATATCTGCAACTGCAAAACCAATTCAAGCATCATCACTTAATGATTTATAAAACTGTGTATGGAACATGAAAAATACAAATGTTTACAAAAGGGGTTTGGTGTAAAATGCTGGGGAAAAAATATATATATATAGTGACAGCAATATTGTGCTTTAGGCATGAAAGTACACACTGCACAGTGTTATTGCTCATTGACAGGGGGACTATGTGAGAAATACCTCAATCTTAAGCATCCTCAAACTGGAAAAAGATCCTGTTCAAATGTTATGTTTACTAATGAAAGTAACCTAGCTGTCATTTACACACTTCACAAATATTTGAATTGCATAAATCTGTTCCAGCAGTACATTCACACAAAATATGTATGAGAGATGCCTGACACAGCCATAAGATATGTGAGAAATTCATTGGGACCCTCACAGACAGAAAGAAAGAAAGAGAGAGAAAGAGAAAGAGAGAGAGAGAGATATGCATGCAAGAACAGTAATAAATGATTCAGCTGTTAAATTGCTTTGACCTGCAAGATAACAATATATTTCTTATGAAGAGGGGAAAAAAAAACTAAAGTTTTAAAATAATATATCCAGATTTCCTTGGATTGATTAAGTTGTTAAATATGCCTTGTATGATTGAAAGATTCCTATTAATGTGCACATACTCTCATATACCCTGTACACAGCAATGCAGCTTTACTGGGACAACAAAATTTTAAATCACACCAAAAAGTCATAGATGTTACATGTACTTGAAATTAATCCGCATCACCAGAAGCTTCAGAATTAGATCAACCTGTCAACATCACAGTTTATAATCTTCTGTTATTAGAAGTTTATACTTTTATACTTTATTCAAAACCACAACAGTCAAAGTTCATTTCAAAAAACTGCAGCACTGAGAAAGTCTAAGCTTGAATCTGGTACATAAAAAAAAAGTCTGGTATAAATTGCTTTAAACCACACAAAAAAGTTTGGCAACCAAGACATTTCTGCTGAAATGCAATCACAAGAACATGGTTAACGATGCTGCGAATGTGCCTGTGGGGGCGTATGTGCACATGTGCATAGAGGATTATGTATTTGTATATAAGGAATATTTTTAATGTACGTCTCCGTTTTGGTGTTGTGTTTACTAAGACTCTATGCATTTCTTATGAACAGCTGAAATAACAGGAGTTCCGATGTGAGTGTGTGGAGCAGGTGACCTGAGCAGAGGCCAAAGAAGAACTGGGATGCAGATATCAGAAGCCAGAAGGGGTGAGAATGTTCATTTCTCGATGTTTCAGTCTCTGGGGAGCTGGTTTTTTACCCTCCACACTTGCTAACTCCCCTTTAGGAGAATTGAAGGTGGCAGGGTCTTCAACCACCAGGTTGATTTGTGTCTTGATGCCATCCAGGGTAGTTGACTTCTGAACCCCTAAATAAGACTGCAGACTGAACCCCCCTGAGATGAAAAATACAAGTATAAATAAATAATGTGTTGCACCCCATCACTGAAAGCCTACCAACATATAGCAGGAAATAAGTTTGAGGATACTGGACAAGAGTATGTGAGCTGTGCAGAGGGAGAGCTGCAGGACGCAAGTCCTCCCAGTGTGAGGAGTGGGGTTTCATAAGATGGTAGCATAGGTGCTCCAGTACCACTCCAGTGCAACATATTATAATGACCCGTAATGGCACTGCACTGTATATTTTTACAACCTTGGAGGTTTCAAACTCCTAACATGAACATAAGTATAGTGAAGTTACCATCAGGGCTAATGATGTAAACCTTAGGGCCTCAGTTCAAACAGTGTGTGCTAATGTCCTTTTTCTTTTTTTTAACCCCACATAACCCAAGTAATATTAACTTTGTAACAGGATAATAGCCCCTTTTGTAACAGGATAATAGCCCCTTTTGCTTGCTTTTGTTATAATATCCAAAACCAGCACAAAAATCAGCCATTTTCAACTATTTGAATCAGTCAGATGACCTCTGCAAGACAATGGGACCAGAGACGCATACCACAGGCACCAGCGTGGCATCTACTGTATATATCTATACTACCAGCAGCTGAGGTGCCACTCTCAGGTGCCACTCTGCTGAGATGGCAGACTGAATGAAACCTCACACACAGGATAGACTCATGTGTGGTCCATCAGAATTCTGCTCAAGTGATCTGCTGGTTAAATCAAAGAAGTGGAAGGGAAAGAACACAAAATGAATTTATTAAAATAAAACAAACAAACTAAGAAAAGTAATAAAGGTAACAACTAATAAAAATTAAATACAACTAATAAAATGATACACACACGAGAAGCAATGCTATATCCAAGCTGCACTGTACAATATACAAACACAGTGTTTCTTATTTTAAGAATAAGAAAAGAAAAACTCACCAGTTGTGCTAGAGTCAGAGCCAGGGTCTGTGGGGGACTTCTGCACACCTGAACGCATCCCAAAGAGGCTCCATCGGTCCAGCCCGCGTCCTCCTTCGTTCCCTCCCATGTGAATGCTTGCGTCAGCACTGCTGGAGCCCAGATACTGTGATGAAGTGGACTGGGGCTAAGAGAGATCCTGGTAAGGACACAAATACAGATTGAACAGGCTACCTAACACAGGGATATTCTCATAGAATGAAAGCTTTCCACAAGAGATTCATACAATGCTTTAAGCAAAACAATCATTATAACCTGATTTTAACTGTTAATACAACCTTTTTCCATATAAAATACATAAGGCACAGTAGGTCCCTTTAGGAACTGTAACAAACCACATTACATGTCATATAGTTTTTATTACTGGAAATTACTTTAAAGAGCTTAAGACCCATATGTACATGAAATCTTGGTTACGGTCAAAACCAACACAAAGGTCTCACCTGAGATTGACTTTTCTGGAATGTGGGGGATGAGACAGAGGTGAAAGGTGCTGATGTTGAAAGCCTGTCCTCAAAGTCCCCAAAAAACATTTTCAACTCCTGTTAAACAAAGAAAATGGGGGGGAAATGCTTCCAGTGCACTATCTGATCGAAATATTGATCAGTGGATTTTAAACTAAAGCTATGTTGTTGATGTATTATATGCTATTCCACAGTCTACGTCTTACTGCAGACCAAGCAAGTTATGTTCTCTAATGAAGATTTTAAAAGATGTTCTATACTGACACAGGCCTCGTTTCCCAAACGCTTACTAGTGTCAAGATCGTCTTAATTGAGAGAGCGAGTGTTCACTGTCATGATCTTCGTGTTAAGACGCCTTTGGGGAACAAAGGCATGAATGATGGTTGGGTTTCTATTTCATTTTTACTTAAGATGTATTTCTATAGATAAAACTGCATAGCACAGCCGAAGAAGGCAATTATGAGAATACAAAATGGCAACAATAATAATGAGCTAATCTATACATGTTGTGCTTTTAATTTAGGAAATTTTCTGTATAAGTGAATAATTTTACATGTTCTGAACAGGGTACTTTTTGTAGTGCATTTACCAACCTAGTTAGTTAGCGAGCAACATATAGATGTTCAGTTTTGCAAGATAAAAATTCGCAAGAGGATCAGGGAGAATAGCTATGTTAGCTACCAAGTGTTGGCAACAGTGGTACTACGAATATAGCTAACTAGCTATGATGTAAGCTTATGTTTTAGCTAAGATAGCATAGCTAGTTTACTCTATAAAATAATAACGCCAAGATAACCTTGGATAATACCCATAGGTAGCTAACATTAGTTACCCAGATATCTAGCTATTAATATTTTAGCTATCTAATAGTTATATTTATAATATATAGTCTATGGTAATATTCATCATCCTCCTTGGTGAATATCTAGTGAGCTAACTAGGTAACATTGGGTCAACAAAGGTAGCTAGCTAGTTAGCCAGTCCGTTAGCTTAGATAACTTGCTAAGATAACTAACTGCTTAGCCTTCTTGGTTAATCAGAGAACAAAACTGTAAAGTCGCTCTCTTGCCAACTATGAATTGCATTTGAGGTATCTGCGTCGATGTAGTAAATAAAAAAATAAATGGCCCTTAAAAGTATATGGTAACTTTAGCTAACTAAGAAGTAAAAAGCTCGAGAAAGCTTGCGGTCGATCGCTGCCTGATGGACAACGACGCTGTACGTATCAGACCTCGCTTCAGCTCGATTAGCTAGATTTGTAAACAAGGCCTTGCTTGAAAACCTGACTATCTAGCTGACTGGGCTAACCCACTTAGGAAAAGAAGGCGGCACAGGATACAAGAACCATCGTTTACCTTTTAAGTTTTTGATTTGTGTTATTATCCATCCCAAATGGGTCTTTTATCTTGTCCATATTTCGAAAATAGTGACCTCGGTTATCGATCAAGCAAAGTCACTTGATAGGTTGCCAAATTATTTGACGTAATGACTACAGTGCCTTGTTAGTTTCTTAAAAAAACTAGCTGAAACTGGTTGACTTCCGTTCAGGTTTGATCAGGTTTCAAAGTAAAAGTCTTCATGCTCTCTGAGGTTGCTCGCAATGGGATGGGTGTTATTGATTATATATATGTATATAGCTACGGCTGTATCATTGTGTGAATGTATGTTATACCGTTCAACAAAACACAACCTGTTCTCAAGGGCAGTTATAAGAGCAGACGATAAGGCAGTAACACAAGACAATAGACAATCATGAAGGCTGGAGGTACATAGCTAATAAATACAGAATATGTACAGAGGTAGATTTGAAGTGCCATACTATGGTACCAATAAATATGTACACCTTGAGTGATTGCAGCTTAATGTACAAAATTGTAGTGTACAGTACTTTGAGGTAGCCAGGTCAGGTGTGCAATTGTAGTGGTGTAATGGCATGTTATATTAATGTGCACATTGCATGTAATGAGCAATGTCTAACGAGTGCACAGCTTGCATAAAGGTATAAAAGTATAGGGAGTCATGGCTAAAGTGCAATGTGCATTCACATATATGAAAACTTCCATATTGCCCAATAAATGAAACAAAAAAAATAAACAAGTGGGTATTAGAAAAAAACGACAACAAAAAAACTTTGAGATGTATCACTTTTGTAATGTTGATGGTCTGTTGTTGAATCATAGCTTTTCTACATTTATCACAGAAAAATCAACTTTCAGATTTCAGAAAACAGTATTTCAGTTCTAAAATACCTGAAAGTATTCTCAAAACTGTTTTGCACATCCTTATATATTGCAAGCAAAATGCTACATTTACTTCAAAACCATGAACATTCTTCTAAAAAATATTTACACCAAAATGCCAGACACACTTATTATATGAACCTACAAACAATGTTTTTTTCCCAATACACTAACAAAGTGAGAATATTGCTGTCTTATTGGTTGGCTGTATTATGAATTATTCATATTTGAAACAGTGCTTAAATATATTATGTTAGGTTTAATTATCTATGTATTCCTAAATATCTATGTATTCCTGAAGGCTATGTACACTGGCTGTGAAGAGTATGTATGATGACACATAAATGAATCTTCTTGAGGCAATGCATGGAGTGTGTGATGGTATCACTGCAGGAGTCATCACTCTTGATGCTTTTCAGCCTGTTGTTTTGCAAGACTGAACATTATGTAGATGGCCTTTTGTGACCAAAGTCAATACAAGACAATGTCTAATCTTTATTTCTTTCTATTTTTCGTTCTCTTTGTATTTTGTGTTGCTTTTGAGATGTTTGCTCATGACATTTTGTAGGTTAATGGTTTTAGGTGTACAGGGAAAATGTCAATAAATGGTTCTCTTCAGCAGTGTGTTTCTGTAGTGTTTGTATTTATAAAGATTGCTTTGTGTTTTGGTCAGTGTATGTGTATATCTGCTCTCTCTGTGTATGATTCCGATTATTCTGTGGTTTTGATGTGTGTCTGTCTGTGAAAAGTGAGTTTTTCTCTGTTGGTTTAAGGTTTTGAGAGTACAATGAGCTTTGTGTTTGTAGGTTTGGACAATGTTTGTAATTTAGAAATATAAGCAATTATGAGGATGGGACCTTACTTGGCCAGTCAATCAAATCAACACTCGTTTATGTAACACTAATGACCAAGAGTATCCAAAGTGAATAGTGAATTGTTATTTCCAGCATGGAACGTGTGGGACTCAGCACAAGATGGCAGCCTTGACTTTCTGACTTGCACTACCTTTTCTCACCATGATAGGTAAGTAACTCGATTGTCAAGATTTTAAATTAACTTGTCCACTGAGCAAATCAAAATGAATCAATCTTACTTTTACCAAAAACATGTATGTAAAACAGCAGAGGCATGTCATAGAAATGAATAAAAAACAAATTCACTGTATAATGTGTTGGAAACACTGTGATAGCTCAACAGTGGAAGGAGAGATACGTATACAAGGTGCACTCAGCAAGAGAGGTAAAGCTCTGAACTCGATTGGGAATATTGCTGGACATTTGTGGGAACACTATGAAGAACTCCTTAACCCAAGAAACATGGTTATGCATTTGATTCAGACATGTGCCCCATGATCACCTCACACTGGAGGTATGCTGATCATGGCCAACTGGGAGAAAGCTTTGTGGTAGACCCAGTGCAGCCACCACCTGGGGGTTCCCTAAGAGGAGCTGGAGGAAGTGACTAAAGACAGATACCTGGGCCTCTCTGCTCACCCTATTAACACTGTGACCCTGAAATGGACCAAGTGGGAAAGAAGGTGAATTCAGGAATGAAGGTGCTGACTGTGGCCTAGCTGAATTTCCTTGCAGCTGTTACTTCTTGTTGAACAGAATGAATGTCTTGTTTGTGTTTGTGACTGTGACAGGACTGTGAGTTTTAGTTATCATATGATATCCTTACTGGAATGTGCTCCAGCTTTAAGTGTGTGTTTGTAAGTCTGTACAGTGAGAAAGGGACCCATTTTAGTGCAGCTGAATTATTCACTGAAGTGCATCCAGATGAAACAGTTCTATCCATGTGACTGTGGGAAGGAGATTATTTGTTTTACAGGCTCTGAGCCCAGTGTGCTGTGATTAAGAGCTTTGACCGTGGACCAAAAGGGTCATTCATATGATCCAAGCTCAGGACATCCTGTATTGGAGCATGGCCCCTAACATCAGACTGCCCCAAAATGATTTGTTCTTGTTCCTAACTCCAAATTTCACTAGCATCATGATCATCTGGTTTTGTCTCTCTCCAGATTCAGAGAAGATGGCTAGATGGTGTGGTGTTCTCGGCTTGTCAGTTTGAATCTTGCTGTCTGTGTTGTCACGGCAACTGTGTTGGCTCTTGCTCCAACTTGCTGTCCTTTCACATACAGTGACACAGCAGTACCAACCAACTGTCCACTCTTCCTGTCAGAATGTTATTATGCATCACTATTTCCTGATAGAAATCACAGACTATTACAAGGTGGTGTGATAAAGTCAAAACATACATTATGTCATTAAATTGTTGAATTTGTAATGGCACAGCAAGCCTCTGTGGATAATTAGGGTGATGCACCCTGAGGGAAGACAGTGCAGTACAGATGAGGTGGAGCAGGGAAGAGGAGAGGAGAAAAGTGGTATAAGCAAAGCACAAAATGAAATCAGTACAGGGAAGGGATTAGAACTGAAGAACAGGCACTAGAGCTAATTGTTCTGTCCGCAGCACCACTGGGTAGATGAGAAACTCAGGTGAGGAAAACAGAGGTAGAAGAGCAGAGTGCTTGTTCAAGCCCTGGGTTGCATTGCTTTGGACGTTTGAGTTGAAGTGTGTGGCACAGTGGCATGGGTTTCACATGTGGACCAACTACTAACTAATGTGGAACTCAGAGGACTGTGGTAGAGTCACCCACAGAAAGAGGAGAGAGAACCTGCTTACAGTAGGGTTAGGGTTAGACAGGCATCCTATATTTAGTTCCCCATTTTAAACAGGCAAAGGGTTTCCTTATGTGGGACTTAGTTTGCTACCAACCCACATATATATTGCAAGAGATTTAGTGGTAGCTTCATAATTATAATTTACAAAACTTTCAGGAAACGTTACTTTACTTGACAAGCTTTTATCTGTCGCTTTAAGCAACGTGCTAAGACGGCGGAGTTTAGCCCCTCCCTTCCCATCAGCTGTGGAAGCCACGCGCTTTACGTGTAGACGCGCACTAGACAACATTAGTGGTCTGGAGTTACTGACGCTACCAATAGTTGTTTTTCTGCTACTCTTTAATCGCGAATGAACAGGTGCATTCTAGTTTGTTACCGATTCATGATCGCATCATTGTCCGCGTAGTGCTTAGTACTTAGGCGCTTATTAAAAAAATCTTGAGCGCAATGAAGTTGCCAGTCACCGCTCTGTTTGCACTAATCACGGTCGGCGGCGCCACAAAGTCAATAGGTGAGTGCTAATGACAATATAATCCTTTATAAAACAGTTTTATTGCTTGGTAATTTTGTTTGGAGCATAATCAACTTGCTATTCCGCCCGTCTCAACCTACGAATCTTTCGTTTTGTTATACTGGACGTCACTTCGTCAACTTGTGATCCGAACCGTCTATAGTAAAAGGCACATTTTATGTTTCCCTGGCTGTGTACAAGGTTTTTTAATAGGTTGCCTAATTTCATTATGTTGGTGAGCATGCGCATCCTACATCGAGGTCAGTAAACAAATTTTCACGGATGACGCGGTCACCAGTTATGCTGACTTACGAATATAATAAGGGTCGGGTTTCTATCCGTCCTTCTTTTTTTAGTGATTCTGCTTGTACTGGTTTTCAGTTCAGTGTGGACATCAATACTTGGTTGTATCACGTCTCTATGATATCGATAAAACAACTCTGATACCCTAAAATCAGTGCAGTAAAATAAGTTAATTCTGTCCATTATTTGTGCGCGTGTGTGTGCGCATGCACTGTGGTGGGGGTGTGTAGCTCCTGGAGAGTTTGTGTCTCTGGCACAGAGGGAAGATGCCCTACTGAGGGACCTGTTTCTGGGCTACCAGCGATGGGTGCGGCCAACCCAGCATGCCAATGAAACAATTAAAGTTCGTTTTGGCCTGAAGATATCTCAGCTTGTGGATGTGGTAAAACATATACACGCTTTATTCACACTCTGTGTACCTCACAGGAAAACGTGCCCTTGTTTACAAACAACATTGATGTCTTTGTCCATGGTCCTGAAACAGAATTCTGTTACTCTCCATGGTACTGAAATCCATGGCTGCACTGCTGAATCTAAATCAGTTATTCCAGTTCTGCACTCGAGCTTTTCTTAAAATCACTGTGACCTGCGATGTCTTTCTTTAAGAGCCTTTTCTTCTTCATGCTGAAGAAGAAACAGGCTCAACTAATGGTGAATTATTAACAGGGAAAGACCTAGTCTTTTTTCCTTCTTCTGTCTCTCTCTCTCTCTCTCTCTCTCTCTCTCTCTCTCTCTCTGTCTCTCTCTCACACACAATATGGCAATATTATGAAATATTAAGCAAAGTAGTCAAGTGTTCTACAGCAAAGGCTTATGGTAGCCATTATTTAAGTTTGTAGAGCCAGACAGGCCAGTAAAGAGTGAGAACAGAGAGTAGAACGATGGTGGAGTAACAGACTCCTGCTTTATTTGATGGAGTTTCCTTTCCATTCTTCTTAATTCTGGAGTGACTTACAGGAATACATATTAGTATTTCTTGTATCCTAATGTAATAGGGGAATATATCCACAAACCAATTCTGGTCTTTTTTTTTTTTTAATCTCACTGTTAGGGGATTACATTATGGTGAGTCAGTACTGAAGTGAATATGACATCAATACACAATTTTCCTGACTGAATAAATGTCATCAAAGGGGAATAGCTGTAAAATTTGACCAAAAGCTTATTTAGTTTTTAAGAAAACTCTGGGTGTGAGTGTTCTCGATAGCCCATTGCATAATCAGTTGTGCTAACATTGTTTTGGTCTGCTAGTTTTTATGCTTTCCAAACCACTCATTGGATCCACTTATTGGACAAGACAAGAAAATGAGATTATAGCTCTTTAGAGGAGTCATGTTAATGATATAATATGAATAATTAAACTGTAAATAAACAATATATGTGGTTTTGTGTGTCTGTGTATTATATTGATTCTAAACAGGACATTCTAAATAATTTATTTTGGGTTTTTTTTTTTTATTTCTCAATACAGGATGAGAAGAACCAACTCATGACTACTAATGTGTGGCTGAGGCAGGTTGGTTTCTTTGCTCAGATTTCAGTTCAGCATTATTAACATCTCCTTATTAATGTTTATTAATATCTCTTGATTTATTAATCTCTCTTAATGTATCTATCTGATATATTTATTTAAAGTTTGCTTAAGAAACATCATAATAAAATAACAGAACATATCTGTGTCAGGTGTAAGATATATTACCTATATGTGAAGTTCCAATTTCCTGACTGCTGTGAGGAGTCACAGATTATGTACACTGATAGTGCCTGTGACTCTGAGTAATGTAGGAATGGGCAGATTATAAACTGAGATGGAACCCAGAGGACTATGGTGGTATTACTTTTATCCGAGTCCCCTCAGAGAGCATTTGGCTGCCAGATATTGTTCTGTATGAGAAGTAAGTATACTGATGGAAGATTACGTGAAAATATTCTTATAATTTAAATAATTTTAAATCAGATGAATTATCTTAACCAAAATGGAAAGTCTTTTGTCTTAAATCCCATTTACTGTAGTGCTGATGGACGTTTTGAGGGCTCCTTAATGACCAAAGCAATCATAAAATATAATGGATCTGTCACCTGGACCCCTCCGGCCAGCTACAAGTCTGCCTGTACCATGGACGTGGCCTTCTTCCCATTCGACCAGCAGAACTGCTCCATGAAGTTTGGTTCATGGACCTACGATGGGACTATGGTGGACTTGGTGCTTATCAACCCTGAGGTTGACCGCAGTGACTTCTTTGACAATGGTGAGTGGGAGATTCTGAGTGCCACTGGTAATAAGGGCAACCGGCGTGATGAAACGCTCTCCTACCCCTTCATCACATACTCTTTCATCCTGAAGCGTCTTCCTCTCTTCTACACGCTGTTCCTCATTATCCCCTGCTTGGGTTTGTCCTTCCTCACCGTGCTGGTCTTCTACCTCCCGTCGGACGAGGGAGAGAAGGTCACGCTGTCCACCTCCGTGCTGGTCTCCCTCACCGTCTTCCTGCTTGTCATTGAGGAGATCATCCCGTCCTCCTCCACGGTCATCCCGCTCATCGGCGAGTACCTGCTCTTTATCATGATCTTTGTCACCCTTTCCATTGTTGTCACGGTGTTCGTGATAAACGTGCACCACCGCTCTTCCTCCACCTACCACCCGATGGCGCCGTGGGTGCGTGTGCTCTTCCTTCAGCGGCTGCCGCGCCTGCTCTGCATGCGGGATCATACCGATCGCTACCAGAGCCCTGAGCCGGAGCCCTGCAGCCCTGAACCGAAAGCCCATGCCAGTAAGATTCTGCCTGGCCTCGAGGGTGAGGGTCAGACCCTGATCAACATGCTGGAGAAAGCCACCTACTCCGTCCGCTACATCTCACACCACATCCGCAAGGAGCACTTTATCAGTGAGGTACAGGAATCAAGCTTTTAATGTTTAGGAGGGTTGCACAAAGTTGAAAACATTTCTTACACTCAAAAAAGCACATTAGGAAACTCTGAAGTACAGCCTACACTTACAGTTAGAGGACTCAAGGTCATACCTGGTTTTGCCTTAAAGATGCCTTTCTGAGAGAGCTGTACTGAGAAGATATTAAGCATTTATTGAATATATAGCATTCCTAAAAAATATACATATACATACATGCATTTTATTGTACAACATGTGAGTGAAAGAAATTTTGTACATTCCAGGTTCCAGGAGTGGTATTTAATGCATAGGCATAACAATTGCATAACAAAAACACTCAATAGCCTCTTTATTAGAACCCCTACCTACACTCACTCATAACTTTATTGCTTAGGCCAAAATTACAGGAGTATTTTATAAGTGTGTAATTACTGACTGTTTTGCCTTCCACATAATGTTTATTAATAAACAAAAAAATCCAATAAATATATCTAATAAAATATTATTTGTAACAGAGTGGGTGGCAAGTATACATGATGTAATGATAGAAATGTTGCACTAAATATGATGTCAGTATTTTCAGATTATGGAGATGTGAGTAAGAAATAGACAATGGTGATAATGATAGACTAATAATAATGAGAATGGTAGACACAAACTTGGTTAGGAAGAAGATGATGATGTGTTCTTTGCCCTAGGTTGTGCAGGACTGGAAGTTTGTGGCTCAGGTACTGGACAGGATCTTCCTCTGGGTCTTCCTCACTGTTTCTGTATTAGGAACCATCCTGATATTTACTCCTGCTCTCAAAATGTTCCTCTTCACCCCTTCTCCTCTAGCACCATAGACAGTATGCTTTTAACTCTTTTAACTCAGACAGACACACACACACACACACACACACACACACACACACAGACACAGACACAAACACACCGAGATATAGACAGACAGACACACACACACACACACACACACACACACACACACACACACAAGCCAAACTGCAACTGCAGTAGCCTCACCCTTTCAGCCCTGCACACACTTTGTGTGCCATTGTAACAAAGGAATAATAGAGATGTATCAGTAGATCTTTGGAAAAGAACCCTGGTTATAAAAACTGGTTGGTTGGTAGAACTAGCAAGTTACATTATATCATTTTTGATGTCATGAGATTATTGATGCAAAGTTTACTTTTACTGTAGTACACATTGGAAAGTTCACTGATTACCCGTTCACCTTAATTTATGGAGCTTGCATTCATTTTTTTTCCCGATTTCACCAGCATTGGAAAGGAATTCAACATTAAAATAATGACCTGTGTAGAATTCCATATTCCACATAATCACACGGAGGTCTTTTCTGTCCATTTTCCTGCACAAACATCTATGGTGCAGTGTTGGTTTTTCTCAGTTCGCATTATCCTCTGTAATCTTCAGTACACATTGCATAGTCACAGCAACCAAGCTGAGATGCAGAAGATCCACACCCCAGAGAAGAAGAAGATAAAAGTGTTTTAAAAATAGAACTGCTAGATTCCTAACAATGAACCCAGCAGGAATGGTGGTTAGGAACATACATGAGAGTAACAGATGAGAGTATGTGAAGTGTCGCCAAGAATAAGGACTATGTGTTACGTTGTTTATGCAATACAGTAATTAACTACAGCTGTCAGACCATATGTGCATAATGGAATAAAGTGTGACATTAGCTCTTGTATGTTCTTTTGCATTTGTGTGTTTATGTGTGTGTGTGTGTGTGTGTGTGTGTGTGAGAGAGAGAGAGAGAGAGATTGTCCATGAAGTCATCTAAACTGGTTGTGCGTTTCTGTGTGTACATGCAGTAAGTGAACTGTGGGCAGTGGGGTTTTACCTTTGACAGGCTGTAGATCAGAAGACTGAGTAAGAGCAGTGCTAGTACAACACTGAGCAGAGCGACCCACCAAGGCACTCGGCTGAGGAAAGCCTGCTTCTTCTCTGGAAATACTGTCAGCTTCACCTGCACACACAGTACTCTCTGCTTTAACTTAGCCAGGATGCTTAGCTAACCTTGCTTACCCTTATTTAATATAGGGTCCTGCAATACACTACGCTTTACAGGGTATTACTCATTCAGAAAGAGTGGTACTACAACAACTGTGATGTACTGTGTCCTGTTGAGGGCGGGACGATATTTGTCAGCATATTATCTAACAAAGGTCCATACACTGCCATACATGTACACACAGAAGTGTACACACACAGAGGTGGGCTTTCATTTATCTTGGGGTGCTAATATGTCTGTTAATATTATGTTTTTTTTTACCTGCGTTTGTCTTTCCTGAAGCCTTATATTCTTTTGAGATCCACTGAGAGTGAGAGAGGCGTTCAAGACAATGTCCAGATAATTCAGGGAGCTGTATTCCTGTTACACAAATTTCTTTCAGTATTCACAACTTTTACTGCTACTACTACACATTTTCAGTTTATGGCACATACTATGCTGTAAAGTTTGATATGCAGGTTAAATGACTACTATAAAAGACTAAGAAAAAGAAGATCAGTTTACTTCGAGAAATGTGGTGTTCCATAGCCGAGAGACGAGAACAACAACGGCAGTACTGTCAACAGCCTCAAGGGGGCATTTAAGTTCCACACACTTCAACTGATCAGCGCATGTCTGACACAACAATAAGAAGAAAAAAAAACAGGACTATGATAAACAATTTTAAAACAATGGGTTAACAAACAAAACACACATAAACAATCTAATACATATTCAAACCAACCAACCCACTCACCCTTTGTGGACTTCACATCTCTGTAATGCTGAGAAAACTTTCTCTAGTTTCTTGTTTTCAGACATGAATAGTGTTTGTTTGTGTGTTTAGCCTGACCAAGACTTGTACCACCCCTTCCTTAACACATTCATGTCATCATGATGGTGTGAAGCATACATTTACCAGAAACTGATAGTATCTTCTGCTTCCAAATAAGGAGACGATTCCGTCAGTGCTGAGTGCCTCCAGGTTTGATTCTCTTTCTGCCTGACGTTTTGCTCTGGACACCACCTACATGGAGCCAGCCAGGTCACTACATAACACTACAAACACTGAATTTTCTTGAAGTAAAGTCAAGGTGACTGTGTTTGTAGTATGATCATAAACATGAGGGATCGGGAAGGGATTCTGTTGAACTCAGGAAACCCCTCAGAAAAGAAGAGAAGTATCTTTAATTTTAAATTAGTCCAGTAGCTTAAACTTACCAGTACTTGTTAATGCTTGACCACTATAAGAGCCATTTAATGCACACTACCTTGGTATATTTGAAAGGGTTGATTTCAGTGGCTGGCATGCATGGGATCGCCTGTTTATTCACACCAGTGATCTGCACCAGGTAAAGGAGCTGCTTGCCATGGTTGGTCTCCTTGGGCCACTGGATATTCAGGGTCGCTGAGGCGAACGACTTCAGAGGACGACCCATGTTGGTGATCTGAGTTCAGCACAGAAATGCACCCGCCCACATGCTAAAGTTAGTATTTAAATACACGCATACATGTATAATACAGTTTTTTTCCCAGTAATAAATGCACCTGTTTCTTATGTCAAGGCCCTCTTGAACCAATCAGGTTCAGTAGCCCCATTAATCTTATTAGACTGATAATGTAGTGTTTGATCTTCATCTCTGCATAAATAATCAGATACAAAAAAGTCTGCATCTGCATATTTGAGCTGTTAATGAGGTGCACCCTTTTAGATTTTGAGATGACAATGTTAGCAGAGGTCTAAAAAACGTAAGACAAGCCTTTTACATATTACTTATTGTTTAAAACAACTAGATTTTTTAACAGGAAGTAAAAATTACGATGGGAGAGTTTTTAACACATCCGCATCTAGCAGAATGACAGAGAACGAAGTCAAACCGACTCACCCTGAATTCATACTCCACAGGTGAACCAATCTGTTCCTCTGACGTTATTGCCCTTTGTCTAGGTGCTGTTCCTCCAAAGTACACTTGGGAAGGTCGAGCCAGTCTGCAGACCCAAAGCAACAAGACCACCACATGGCAGATTAAAAAGCCTGGCTGGCTGTGCGGTGACTGACTCGGAAAAGGAGTGGTAGGAGCTTAACAACACATCTCATTACATAAGCATTAGACATTACAAAGCAGTGGCTATCACAAGCATGGGGAGCCAGTGTGAAAGGACCTTGGGTTTTTGAATAGATCTTACAGCACACAGTGGATGTGTACGTCACCATTATACAGGTTCACATCTGTAACATGTTTTATGTATTAACTTTGTTTTTGTCTAAATTCTTTGCTTTTTGAGCATAAAAAAATGACAAAATGTAATTATATACACATAATGAATAACCATGCTTACCCTAAGACCTGGAGCTCCATCTCAAAGATGACTTTTGCCTCCGCAACAATTTCTGAAATATTTTGTGCACTGATCCTACAGTAACAAACACACGTGTAAAAGAATGTGCAGCAGGGGGCCTCGGGCCCCAGCTCTGGGGCCTCCGTGCACTGCACATTTCACATTCAGCCTGCTCTACTGCACCTCACTCAGCCCCAGAAGGCTTCAACAACGGCCTGGTAGTTCGATCAGGTCACGCAGGGAAAAACAAAAACGTGCACAGTGTGCAGTCTGGATGTAAACATGCTGGCCGATGTTCATGCAAGCAGGCATGTGAGGAAACAAGCCAACAAACAAAAAGGCAAGCGAGCGATTATGTTCAGTAAACAATGAACAAACAGAAGGTCAATGACACAGAACGACTTGTAAAAATATAAATGAAATAGCACCAAATGGTAAATAACATTTTCTTACGTCTCAAGCCGGAGTGTCACGTTGAAGTCTGTTAAGCTTACGGGCAGCTGCTCAGAGTTTAACATGAGATAAAGAGTCACCTGCGGGAGGAACAGTCTTCAGGTTTGAAGAGTCACGCTACAAACAGTGGATCAGAATGAACAAGCCCACACTGTTGGGATCGTTACCTCTGCGTTTCTCTTGAAAGGGTTTCCCAGATGGCACATTGCCCTGGTTTGCTTCCCATCTACTGAACACTGCACATCGACTTTCTGCATAAAAACCACAAAGAAATTAAAGTTAAATAATTAGTTTGTAGCCTGCAATTCTGTCACCAGAGATACTTGGTTTTTTTTTATCCTAAAAACACTTGCTCTGTGATGCTTAATGGATACTCTGTTATTTCCATTCATGTCTAATAATACATTCCAATTCCAGTATAACATGAAGAGTGATGCTTGGAGTCTGAGACTCACATTGTCCTGCCTTAGAACAATAGATGATAAAGGCAGAGACTGTGGAAAGTTCATAAACAGTCTGCTAAGATAAGCGTCATCTCCATCGTGGTTTGTCACGGTGATTTCCAGGGCAGTATTTTCACCACCTGCTGTGATTACTGCTACACCATCCTCTCTTTGTGAACAAAATAAACACAGAACATGTTAAAACACACACATACACTGACATTAGATCAAAAAGAAAAGATGATATCTGCCTTACTTCTTCCTGACATTTGAATACGATTTTGCTGATATTTGAGATATTTGAGAAGATGTTGAGAAGATGCTCCAGACCTGGTCAGTGGGGAGCATGAGTCCTGATGCTGGTCTTTGGTGCAGAAGCGGTACTGAAGCTGCAGGTTGCTCTGGCACACATTATCACTTCCACAACCCATGTTCAAGAACTTGAACTTGAAACATGGTAAAAACATATTTTACAGAACTGGGTCAGCAATTTTGTAAAAGCCATTAAGAATTATAGAGTAATTAAAGCTTTCTCTATCTATCTATCTATCTATCTATCTATCTATCTATCTATCTATCTATCTATCTATCTATCTATCTATCTA
>JAOXYF010000010.1:3491193-3511594 GCA_028565775.1 Sternarchorhynchus goeldii
CTATCTATCTATCTATCTATCTATCTATCTATCTATCTATCTATCTATCTATCTATCTATCTATCTATCTCTCTCACTCACACACACACACACACACACACACACACACATGCATGTGATACCTCAGATGTGGTTTCCTCAGGTTGAAGGCCATCAAGCACTGGCTTTAGGGCAGAAAAGGACCTTTGGCTCATTGTCTGAGCAGGGCTGTCTGCTGGTAGTGACACTGACACACTGATGGGAATGTTTCTTAGTCTGTCCACAATGTGGCCCTGATGAGACATCATCATTTAAAGTAAACAGATTTGTAAGACTGCTGTCAACCATTGTGACCATCTTTTGCAAAACAGTACATGAGGGATTAAGTTTAATGCAGTGGAAAACAAACCAAAAGAGATAGAGACCATGCACTCGTGAAAAGCTCACTTTACCAAGAGCCGGAGCCGAGTGTGGACGCATTGCTTCTGGGCCTGTGTGTGGAAGATGAGGCTGCCTTCTGCAGGGCTCTGGAAGGCTACCCGGGGCAGCAGGTCATAGTGCATGCTAGTTTTATCAGCATCCAGTTTGTATAAAATCTCTACAAAAACAATGTGCACATGTGATATACGCACAGCCCCACAAATAACACAGTTAGACTGTAAGTTAGATCAAACGGGAGCTCGCTTACTCAGTCCGGGGTCATACGTCTCTGGATGAGTGGTGTAGGAAAAGCAGGATTCTGTTGTGATGATGCTGAAAGGTTTGCATTTGCACATCAGTAAAAACGAACAGCATTAAAACCCAAATAAATAAACCGTTATGGCTACAAAGAGTTTTGAAGCTCATCTCACCAGTGACCTTTCTGGCAATCTTTTGCCTGGAAGTCAATCTCACTCGGCATCAATTTCAAGGATTTCTCAATCCTTATCACTGGTTTAGCCCTTAAAAATATACAAACAAATACAAAATGATATTTGGATGAGTTAATTGTAGGAGAAAGCAAATAACAGAACACTGAATTAGCATTATGTCAGATGACTGAGGTGAGCACAGGATGAGGCGTTAAGGGGTGTGAGTACCTGTAAACAAATACACTGTTAGAGAGTGAACCCACAGCCAAGTCTGGGTAGCCATTCCCATCTATGTCCATGTTTCCAGCCAGGGAATAACCAAATAACTTGATGTTATGTGTTTTACCATGCAAAACCTACACGAAGAGAGTTACACAAACAGAGTTAATCTTGACAGTCATCTTTTACCAGAGTTGACCGTCTTTAGGCATCACGTATGTGTTCCTGAATGGTGTAAAGGGTTTTCACTGACCTGATATGGTGTTTTTGAAAATTCATCAGCTGAACCAAAGTAAATGTACACTGCACCCTCTTCTTCATAAGGGGCTCCAACTGCAAAGTCTGTCAAAAGAATTAGATAGATAGATAGATAGATAGATAGATAGATAGATAGATAGATAGATAGACAGACAGACAGACAGACAGACAGACTTTATGGATCCGAAAGGGTAGTTCACGATTGACTGAATAATGCTCCTTTATAACCTCTCGAGGTGTTTATCTGAGTCAAAGCATGAGCACGGAGAGTTGAGCAAACAGGAAAAATGAAGAAAACATTTGCTGAGCAGTGCGCACATGAGCCCTTGTCTTAATTCTGTTTTACTGTGTGTGGTACAAGACTGAGCTTGAGAAATTGGCAAACCATGGTAGCTGTCGTGATTGATGTCTCCGATGCTTGCCACTGCTAGTCCGAACATGGAGCCCGTGTTGCCGTAAAGAACCTCAGGCTTCATGTGGTCCCAGTCTTGACCACTGACGCGGTTGAGGTAGATGTACACAGCCCCTCCCACATCGCTATCCATGTCCACCATGGAGAACTGGGGTGCTCCCACTATGATGTCATCCCATCTGGGTACAGTGTTTTTAGTTATATCTTTACCATTTTAAATCTCATAAACTACATGAATGAAGTACCTATTTTGGCTAAAGGATAATATCATTGTTGACATTTAGGCAGGAATTTTGTGTTGACGTGCCCAGTCCTGCTCATAGCTTCCTACAGCAAAGATTATTTACAATACTCTTCATTAATTGTTCAATTCTTAATTGTCTTCAGGAGAAACATACATTTCACATCCCGTTAAATCAAGGTCTGAACCAAACCTTTTAGAGAATTGTTTAACCCAATCCTGGAGGACTCACCCATCTGCATTAAGGTCGAGGATGGCCAGCGAGTAGCCAAAGGAGGATGCTAGACCAGGGCCGGTGAGGATGTGTGTCACGCTCAGTGTGCGTCTGCCTGCCTGTGCCTGGGTCCTCAACAGCACAACCTCACCACTGAGGTTGGAGCGCGGTGCCCCCCCCACTATTATACGCTCCCCTTTTCTGAGAAGATTCATCCCAGAGTCCAAAGCAAAGCCTGGGACAATGCAGAGACAAAAAGACAAAGTGGACAATTTAGTCAGACGGGTCCAGCTGCTCAGGAGTAAGATGAACAGTGTCTTTTCAGGCTTGCAAGAATGTTCATCACCTTACTGATGGGTTCCATAGCATGATATCATTGGTTATAGCACTAAAAACACAAATGTTTTATGAGTTTAAACATAAATGTTTTACCATGTTATATTTGTTGAGGAGCAACAGATCGATGGCACATTCATAGCAGTATTTTCATGTGAATTATCCCTGTTAAACACATATATGGTGACTTGTGTGATTACCTAAATAACTGCTGAGACCCAGTGGAATGGACTCTCCTCTAAACACATTCTGGACTCCAGTTTCGTAAAACTCCAGTGTGAAGTCCTCAACAGGCTCCATGCGCACAGTACCTGAAAAGAAGAAAGGAAATAAAAATCCATAAAAGACTGTTGAGTGTGATGACTGTAAAGGTAATGCCATAAATGATAAAAAGGTGTAGAATAAACATTGCATATAGTATCCAGGACTTTGCTTCAAGCCAGTTAAAGCCCCCAAAGCTGACTTCATGTAGTTGTGTATTACCTTTCCAGTCATAAGCACCTGGTGCACCAAAAACAATGTAATCACTGTCATTGGTAAAGGCCACAGACAGTCCCTGCTGGCAGTAGCCGAACATATCTTTATCCTTGGGCCGATTCCGACAGAACGTCCTCGTGTCCTCTACCTTCAGGTTCTCGTCCAGGATGAAGCACCTCCCCAGTACCAGCTGACTGCTGTGCGCCCACTGCTGGTAGCGATGAGCACACACCTAAACAGAGGCTGAATCAGTTTGTTGGATTTGTTCCTCTCCTACAGCAAAATCAGTAGTGATGTGGAAGACGAAAAGAGTCATTTTGAGGTTGGGGTTTATTCAAAGGAATCAAAACTGAATCTTAACACAGCACTGGAATGAATGTAATTATACTGTACCAACTGGGAAATGTATGATATGCCTTACCACCACTTTACCCCCTGGTCCTTGGCTTTGCACACGCACACCTAGCCATTGGTTTTCCCTGTGATCTTCTACATTCCCTGAATTAGCATATGTGAATGGGAGTTACCACCAAATAAAGACCAGTGTGCACCTGCCACCTGCCACTGGTTCAAATAGAGCGACTAATCAAAAACAGCGACTAACACCAACCCTCAGTGTCTACAGGGATCCGGACACAGTCATCGGTCTCCTTGGTGAACTCGCAGCGGTAGAGACCTCCAGTTATGTTGGCTTTCTGGATCGGTAAGGCTTTTGCATGTGGGGCACCAATCAGCAAACTGGAGTTGATCATTCAGATATTTGGTTTATTATGACAATTCAAGGTCTGGAACATGAGAACAACTGAAGGCAACTAATTGCATCTCAAATCCTTCCAGATTGAAGCGCAACTTAAATGACAACAGTGCAAAAAATTTTTTTTAAAAATTAGCATGCAAATATGTTGCCTCTCGTGCCTGTGCTTGTTTGCGATGTAGTGTAAAGGAACTCACAGCCGCTGGTCCGTGGGTCTGAGCTGGTGGTGCAGTGCCAGGGAGAATCCAAACAGGCTCTGGGCCTCTCCATTCTTCCTCAGTACCTCTGTCTCATCCAGGTTGAAGGCAGCTGCCTGCTGTAGGTGGAGGATGCTGAAGAGCCAGAGGCAAGGGCCCAGCGCCCCTCTTACCAGCATCATGTTCCTGCTGCCTCTGCCGATGCCTCTGTTACTGCTGCCACCCATGAGACACTCGTGATGCATGTGGACACTTTCGCTGCTCAGTGCAGGCTGCCAGATAGCGAAGTCTGGCTTTCGGGAATAAGTGAGGGGCGTGGTACAGCGGGGCTTCCCAGGATCATTTACTGAACTTAGGTGTGAGTCGGGTGTGAACAAGTGTATCTTCAGATAAAGCAAGTTAATGTTTGCCACACAGAGGAACTGCAGCACTTCATGCACTTTGATCCTGACTTATTCCTAAATAGGTACTGTTGTAGTTTGTTTTCAACATGTGTTTTTGTGGGCGTAGGGATATGTGAGTAACTGATACAGCTAACTGGGAAGAAATAATTGCAGCATGTTATTTAATGCACAGGTTTGTTTTTTCAATTCACAGTGCACTTTCATGATCAGAGCATTTGCAGGCTCTCCTGCAGAAGTGCTGTTCTGTTACACTCTATGCCTGAGGATAAGGGAAATGCTATGAATGCTATGAACAGGGGAAAGACAACAAAAACTGTGCCATTGGATGGAGTCAGTGCTATGTAAACATGCTCTGGTAGTACATTGTGTGTCTCCATCAACAGAAGTGAGAAATGAATTAGGTTGATAAGGTTGATGCCTATGTCAACATGGAAAAACATAGAATTGAAATACTGCTGAAAAATATCTAAAAAATATTTACTGAAGGTGTTGACCACAACATTGTTGCTTTTCAGCTGGACTGAGGGGTTATGGGCTGCAGCCAAAACTTGCACAGGAACAGAAGAGATGGGAAACAGAAGGCTGGGGTTAACCCTAACCCTAACACAAACCCTAACCCTAACACAAACCCTAACCCTAACACAAACCCTAACACAAACCCTAACCCTAACACAAACCCTAACCCTAACATGCCACATGTTAAGAGTGGCTGACATAAAACAAAACAGAAACAGCACATGAATTGACAAGACCCATATAGACAGTAATAATAGCCTAAAATGGGAGCAACCATCCCGTAAAATCTATTCGATAAGTCTTGGTAACATGCAGTAGCCTGCAGGGAGCTATTCAGAGGGAGCTAGGAGACTAAACACCTTGTGGTATGTTCAGCCCAGTGTTGAGCTATTGTTGGACCTCAGCCAGAAGCAAAAGCACTATTTTATTATGCACATGATGAGACACGTTAAGAAACTGGCAGACCCTTTGAAAGCATCACTAATCTTCTGCACTGCTCAGCTATTTATCCTACACTAAACATTAAAAATAAAAACAAATGTGACAAATATGGAATATACAGGGGACAGGAGCCTAATGAAGAACAGGAGCAGAATAGAAGTTCAGAATAGGAAGCTTTGACAGTTTAGAAAAGGTACAGGCAGAGCTGAAGAGACTTTTGGTATGAAGTAAGGAATAAAGCATGTCTTACTCAATTTGACAGAAGCAAAACGATATGTCCAGTCACAGTAAATGCAGTCTGGTTCACTTTCCAGTTGCAGTTAGCGCGGTTGAGTCCACAGTGCAATTACAATAAGCACAGTCCAGTCACAGTAAGTACAGTCCAGTTCACAGTCCAGTCACAGTAAGTACAGTCCAGTTCACAGCTCACAGTGAGCCCATAACCATCAACCATGTACATCCCATTTCAAAGCTGTGGAATGTTTAACCATAACAAATTGTACCCGAAGGAGAAAAATCCAAACAAATCAAAGAACAATGTTAAAATTAAAACAGGCAAACAGCCAACAAACAACTCAGACCACAAGATGTACAGAAAGACCACTTTGCAAAGACAACTCACTGAAGCATGGCTTATGTACAGTGGGTAAAGATGAGATAATTAGTGAACACTATTGCATAGACTATGGGGACCTCTGTTGGTCTGAAAAAGTAATGCCAGGAGATGTCGCCTGAGTGTTTAGTGAAAAGGAATATATTTCACACCATACCTTTGAAACTTCACTTGTCTCATCTAAAAGCACACCAAACAATGCGAACAGAAAAAGGGTGTAGTTACCAGTTATTCAAAGCAAAACAGACCTTAGAACTGCAGATCTAACTGCATTTTGAGGCAGTTTCATCAATACAGAAATGGATCTTTGACACAAAGGCAGAAACTGAGAATGAAATTGAACTGATGCATTCTCAGAAGACAAAACCACTAAGAGGATTTACACAGCGTTTCTTCTTGCAGACTCTGGCACAGAATACGCATGGAAAATTTACATCCTTAGGAAAAAGTCTTAGTTCTGATTTTGTGGTGGCACTTCTAGACCACACTACGATAGCAAAGGAGATATAAAGTGTATATGGACAATTTTTACATGATCTTGGACCTCTTCAAGATAAAACACTCTAGCTTGTGTTACAATCAGCAGTAACAAGCAAGGCTTTTCAAAAACACGCCACGCACTAAAAAAGCAGCAAGCCCGGCCGAGCTCTCGCCCGCAAAATGGAACGACGCCCGAGAGATCATCACGTGGTCCATCATTTATGACTTATGCTGAGACCAAGTGAACAGGCACATCAAAGGCCCCAGTGAGACACAGACAGTGTCTCCTGTCGCTGTGATGGTGGCTGTGAGCACACACACGCCCAGGGAAGGCCACGGTGGCAGCATTTGGGAAGCAGTAGGCAGTGCAGTCGATACAATTTAAAACGAACTTTATTGAACTTACACTGACTAGGGTCATTTCTTGCTATTATAGCAAATAATAAAATTTAAAGTAGACAGTAGAGCTTTACTGATCACAGGGCAGTACAAACACACAGGCAGAGTAGAGATCAGGGTTATGTGATGAGCAAACCAAGGGACTAACCAGAGAGCAAAACAAGATTAAAACAGATCAGGAACCATGAGCCAAAATACCAGCAAGAACACAAACGGGAAGATCCGAATCGAAAAGCCAGCAGTGTCAGAAATACCTCAGATAGAAAAAAAGATTTAGGATAAAGGGTGTTAGTATGTTGCAATGAAGAAAAGGAAACGGACATTTAATATATGTGAAGTGAAACTGGGAACAGATGAAACAGGAAGCTGTTGTAGAGCCGTTCTGATTAGGTGATGACAGTAAATGAGCTCAACCTGGTCACCCGGAGGATCTGGGAAGTGGAGCTCTGGACTGGAGAGCAGGGTGGCACTGTGCTGCCTGATAGTTTCGGGGTCTACCAAAGGAAAATCCCTATGTACTGCATTAAATCTATGTAAATTTTAAAGCAATATAATTATTTAAAACTGAGGTGAAAATATGTTAACAAAACAAAACAAAAAAAAACCCCACAACCATGTAAGAGGAGATTAGCAGAGAGATGCCCAAAGAGTTCCAGCACAGATGAACTGGGAGAAGAAGTGAGTTGTTCCCAGCTGGCAAACAGCTGGCAAGCCCTCACTTATAGCAGAGGAGAGAAACCATAAAAGCAACCTTGGAATGACCTGTGGGAAAACCAGAGAGGGTTATGGGAGAAGTAAATAAAACACTGAGGCAAAAGTCCATCCAAAGGTTTACTCTCCTGCTGCTCTGGTTTGGACAGTTTCAAACTCTGGTAAACAACAGGTAGACTCATTTCTGCCTTCCCTCTGGCTGTGGATACATGGAGAGCGATCAGCTGGTATGTAAGAACGTCCACGGAGGAGGTAAGTTGCCACATAGTTAGTCGTTCCTGCTGTTGTTAAATTCGCTGGTGTTCTAACAACAGGACGTCTTCCTGCAGGCTGAATGTTCCCACTGGACAAAAGCATCTGAGTGGTTGAGGTGAAGCCTTCTGTAATGACTCTGAGATTCAGTACAGAACAGAGTCAGTATAAAAACCTGTAGTGAGAACCAGTCAACACAACAAGGACAAAATGAGCAAAAGAGACCTAAGGATCAAGCTATTGGTTAGAAGCAAATGAAGTACTGATTAGGAACAAGAATCAAACTTAATGACTAAAAGATTAAACAGGACAACAGGGGACTAGTAGTGATAATCTGGAGAGAGCAGGAATAGGGATTTGTCCATGATGGCAAGGTGGAGTTATGACTAGGTTTGGAAGGATTGGAATTCAGTATGGAGTAAACAAGTCAGTGAATGAATGAAGTCTCTTCCAGATGGTGAGTGAGAGAGAATATAGGTGATGATCTCTGTTTTCAACCTTGGCACCAGCAGGTATGCAGGACAATCCAGTAGAGGCTCCACTGGAGGGCAAATATGCTCAGTACCCTGTGTGGAAGAGGCTCTGATAGGACCAGCCTGGAACCATGCATTTGATATCCAGTGTAATGTCCTTATGTATATATATATATAGAGAGAGAATAAGCATAAACATCAGATGCTGACTGGAAAATGTCCTCACCTGTAGAGTTGTTTATTATGACATATGACAGTTATGTAAATTATGACATGGCACAAAACGTGTTAACAGTGAAAAAAAGTATTTTTATGTAACAGTGTCATTTTTATGTAATTATTATCATAAAGTCTTAAAACATAGTGGCCAGGAACTCTCATTCCAGTTCATATGATGTCAATAGTGCTTCATTGTGAGAGTGTCCCTTCAAATTACCACTAGGGGGCACGTGTGCCATGCATCCATCCCATTTCCCCATTAAACAACAAACGGTTGAAACCTGACCAGTATGTACCAGTATTCTAATGCAAATGACCAAATCTAAATTAAGTATCTACAATGCAGTGAAATAAAAATAAAAACATTAACAATCAGTTAACAGAGCTGGGTTGTACTGAAGACATTATTCCATGATCCACTGTAACATTGGTCAACAATGATTTAGATTCATGCTAAATGCCTGTTTATTACGAACTTTTGCATGCCGAATACAAATATTTTTTCCAAATTTCTCCATCACTTATAGCTTTTTATTTAAACTGTACCAAGGAAAATGGAAAAAACCCTACATGTTGGGAGACCACGCTTATACTGCAATGAGGAGAATTATACAGAATAAAATAAAGGTCATGTTTAAGTGGTAGAGCAAGTATTACACTCTCATTTAAGATGATCTTAACACTATGGTTATTTTCAGAAGTGGGTCCTTTTTTCCCCACATTTCCATGACCCTGCTGATATGAGGATGGGGATGAATAATGTAGAAATAGTTCAAGTTCAGAAGATCATGTTCAAATTCTGAGAAACAACAGGGAGACTCATTTCTGTCCTGCAGTTATGCATACAGGTATAGACATGGGATATAGCTGGTATAAGAAAAACCTTTTGAATTTATACCTAATGTCAGTGACATATTACTGTAGTTATTAAAAACAACAACAAATGCATAGCTGCCTGCGTCCTCTGCATTGAATATATCATGCTAAATACTGAAGCTCATTCTTATTCATGAAAGTGTTTGGCTGTAGGCGATCTGAGGTTTTCACCCCTACCTAAAAACATGTTCCTTATTATAAATCTTGATCTTTATATAAAATATGTAAATAAATTGATTAAATTACATAAAAATTAACAATGAAATAGTGCTTTCAGTCATGAGCTACTTACAACGCATGTCTTCTGTGTATAAAACCATTGACTGCTCCATGAATGATGATAAAAGTGACTTGGTACCCTCATGGACAGGACAGTGTTTGATGGTAATGGGTAGTTCTAGATATGACTCGGTACCCTCATGGACAGGACAGTGTTTAATGGTAATGGGTAGTTCTAGATATGACTCGGTACCCTCATGGACAGGACAGTGTTTAATGGTAATGGGTAGTTCTGAACATGAACCAGAAATGGAAGGGCAGAATCAAAAGTTGCAATAAGCGCATTTACAGCGATACTGGCACTAACTGAAAGGCCATCTAAATTTAACACACTCTGTAGCAGCTTTCTTCTATCAGCTTTTGTACCAAGTAAAAGTGTTTTTGTTTCATCTGAATTAAATAGAAGATAATTTCTTAGCATCCGGTTTCTAATATCCATTACATACTCCTCAGTCCTATTGATTTGCTGTCCATACCCAAGCCTGGTTTCCTGGTCTGTTCTTTATGGCCTCCTTATCTCTCTGAATGCTTTACAGACCATTTGCTTCAGTTAGATCTTCTGGCACACAACTGCTTTTCATTCTGTTTACTAAACTGTAAATTGTCCAGTGTGGGTGCAAACCATTCAGTGGCAGTACTCCTCATCAGGACTGAGCTCCATCTACATGTTCCCTCTGTCTCTAACACTTGCTTCACTTTTTATGTGTTTTTAAATGCAGTTATCTATGTAATTCCTCATCCATTTTATGTCATTATACTGTACTTGACAAATTCTTGATCTATATTTTGTATTCTTAGTTAAGAGAGGGATAATATAATTAAAACATTGTTATTACTGTTGTTGTTGTTATTATTATATAATATTTTAAACAACAAGCTTAAAATTCTTTCAGCTCCAGCATGGACTGAGGCTTGTTACCATGGAAATTTCTTAAAGAGAAGGTGCAAGATGTGCAATCCTCACATCCAATTCATAAATTAAACTTAATTATGTAAATCATATTATGAGATTTCATGTCAGATTATTTAATCAGCATTACTAGATCTGCTAGCATTGCCACATACTTCCAGCATTAAGTGAACCTCGCCGTTCATACAGGGCCTGATTAAGAAACATTTCCATAAACTTGACAGAGGTTAAGTTGGTTCAGAGGTCTGGTGGGACTCTAAAATTAGTCTCCCTGTGGGTTTAAGAGGCTGCACCAGCATGCATTCACTGAGAAAGAAATTACTGCTGATCCCTCGTCCCAATTAAAAAGGACTGAAAGAAGATGATTAATGTTTAGAGGGTTTATTTTGTTTGTAGGAGGGTTTTCTTTAAGCACTGTACCCTTTGTAAACCATGTTTCCATCCATGATTGACCTGTATGTGACCTGCACTGGAAAAGCAGTTGTAATGTGTATAGTAACAAAGTACGATCTTGCAGGCCGTTGCCACACACCACTGTATGTGACTGACTCACTGGAGGAAGGAGAACCAACTCTAAAGACCAAAGTTATTCGAGGAGGAATGCAAAATAGACCAGTAACTAGAAATGCAGAAACAGTGGGTCCTCACATTGCAAAATGTGTGCAGTTCTGGCTTTGTAAGGATTAAAGAGAATTAAACATTAATCTAGCTACAATAATACAATAATTATTTCAGAGTTTAAGTGTCTATACATTAAGTCAAACCTATGTTTAAAACTGCACATAAACTTTCCATGAATGAATGTTTGATTCCCCTTCTGGAAACGACCCTATGTTGTGGCAGATGCCAACAGAGAGCTGCCTCATTCCAGATGAAGCCTGTGTCACCATGATTCATGGCAACCCGAGCTTCTGGTACTCTGGTGTTCTGGTGTGTACTACGCCTGACCAATATATTGTCTTTGAATTATTATCACAGTGATATGATGTTGTCATGATATGTGGATAAGCAGTATATCTCAAGGAATTCTTTGACAGTTCTTATGAAACACATATGACATTTTTACAGTCTTATAAATATACATAACTTTTAGCTATACCATACTGGTCCATTTTTAACCATGGTCATATACTCACCTATTTGCTTTGTCATATTGTTATTACCATTAATAAAATATTACCATTATTTTCTTTCTTCTTTTTATAATATTTAGGTCATGCTGATTCATCCCTAGTATGTGTTTTGATACTTTGCCACTGGTGTTATCAGAAATACAAAAGACAGAAACTCTTCATTTCTAGATTACATACTTCTCTGGTGAAGTATACATACTTCTCTATGTCACGTTTAATCTATTGATAATTTTTCGGATTGATTATTCACTTTGAAATCTCTGGTTTGCACTTTGCTGATGCACAGTGCTTGCATGAATTGTCGATACAGATTCACTCATCTTGTGCAGATCTTTTTCTGGCCTGTACAGAGGGCACACGACACACTTCACTGCCTTGTTCATCAGACCTGGACAAGCAATGAGCAGTGCGCCTGTGTGGCTAGAGGAACACATTTTATCCCTGTCCTTCAGGTTTGGTATTATGATGTGTTCTTTTTCATTCTCACCTCTTCCTAACAAAAAGATTAGGGGTGGCAGGGGGTGGGGGGGTGTGTCTTTGTTTCATGACATTTTCCAGGATTAATTCTACAGGCTCCTCCCAAGAGATGGTAGGTTTTAGGTGTGTAACACCTGAGTTATGGTTAGTGTGATCAATGGGAATGTGGAATGTGCAAAATGGTTTTCTAAAAACAGCCATCTTTACCAAAGCTAAACTGCTTGTGTCTCCTGAGATGCACCAAAGTCCCATCCCACATTTGCACTTTGTGTCTTCCATTGCTTCCTTTGTTGGCTGCTTGTAGACATATTTCAGGATCTAATGACAGTGAATACAGCAGTTAGTCAAAAGAGATTTATCTAAAGTCGATATAAATGCTGTACCTAGATTAATAATGCTGTCATTCATGGTGAGTGTGCATCTGTGTGTTTTTGTCTTTCCTTACTGGGTGTGAGGATGAGATCGCTCATTAAAACTGCATGGGTCACACATATACACACTCACAAACACGTAAACACACGTAAACACCCCCGCCCCCGCCCCACATGCACACGCACACAGACGTATGAATAATGAATGAGCATGCCATATCATTGACCTCTTCTCTCTATCTTTAGCTCCCTGAGAAACCTTCATCTCAGGCGAAGAAAGATTTTTACATTTTTTTACATCTCTTTTCTCTTCCCAACTGATTTCAGTTGTGTACTGCCCTTTTCTCTAGCATCATTTTTTGTAAATGTACTCAGTGCACTTATTGAACCCAGTGTTGCTATAATGCATTCACTGAAACAGAGACTTCTATCACCAACGTGAAGCTATGACAGAGCCTTACAGTAAGAAAAGAGGGTTTTGTTCGATCAGTTATTACCAGCTAATTACCCTGTCATTTAAATAATGCGGACACACTTGGCAAGTCCCCTGAAAACATCCTTAATCAAACAAAAGAAAGCAGCTTTAGCAGTTGGGTCTGTGGACTGTGATGTCATCAACAGGCTCCAGGAGGCTACAGCTTCTGCTGTCTTTGCTGGGCCTGTGAGTGGTGACTGTAGTGTGGACTCTGTAGTGTGGACTCTGTAGTGTGGACTCTGTAGCGTGGACTCTGTAGCGTGGACTCTGTAGTGTGGACTCTGTAGTGTGGACTCTGTAGGGTGGACTCTGTAGTGTGGACTCTGTAGTGTGGACTCTGTAATGTGGACTCTGTAGGGTGGACTCTGTAGGGTGGAATAGTAGCTGCATTCTAAACACCTTGGTTTCTTGCAACGTGGACTACACAAGGAATTCAGCTATTTTTAAGGGAAACTATAAATCATATGGAGTGAAAACATTCAGTTTGTATGCTTACCCATAAACCACTGTGTACCTTTCCAAGATCTGTTGGTGAGTTGATCTTTCTAGATGCCTCATTGTCCAAGAACAGCAAATAAATGAGAATATATGGGAGTTCACTTGATGATGTGAAAATAACCTCAGAATAGTTGCCAAGTCAGCCAAAAAATGTATTTAGCTTGTTAATCTTTACTTAGTTAGTTAATGTTATCCTGAGATACTTACTGACAAGCTGTTAGCCAGCATCAACCAGATGTTTGTTTTATGCATAAAATGTAGGCTCAGTGTTGCATAGATGCACCTCATTTATTGCAAAAAAATTGCTAAACAAAAATGTGACCACCATGAAGTCTTCTGCATGATGCTGCTGCAGGATATTCCAAATAAAGGAATTTAATCAGTGGCAGTTTCCTTGACCCACATCACGTGATTAGTGTGTAGGAAATAGGAGACCTGCTTAGCACTGCTGTGGAATATAACACAGCTGGTGATAATCCTTAACCAGTAAAATCCCTGGATTGAAAATGATTGACGTTTGGCATCTCTATCTGTGTCTGCTGTGTGTGTGTGTGTGTGTGTATTTGTGTAAATCTGCATGTGTGTGTGTGTCTCTTTTGAGAGTGGTGGGTAAACTCCCTACAGCATGTACACAGCATAAGCACATGCTAGCATGCTCACGCAATGTACAGGTGTAGCACCCATGGACCGTTTGGTCAAAAAGGTTTTTTTTTTTTCTGTTATTGCAAAACCATGTAATAATTCTGCTTCCCCCCCCACAATAAGATTAACTTTCTCTGTGATCATTGCAGTGTTGATCATTGCAGTGGTTTGCATCCGTAATTATAAATATATTACAATTATGATGTGATATAAATATATCATTACATGGGATCTTAAGTGTAGGAGGCAGTCAGAGGCTTTATATAGGATGATTCAAAACTGACTTGCTAAAGATATTCTATATATGAACTAACTTCACTACTTGTTTATGACTGTTTAAACATTACACTGCCCTCTAGTGGTTGTCAGAATTGTTAGTAATTTCCAAGAAGCCATGGCAATGTCATCTGAGTTTGCATGTTATGCAAGATAATATGCAATATGAGTGCTGAGTATATATGAGTGATGAGTGAGATGATTGAATGAGTTTTCTTACTGTAGTTTCCAGTACTGCTAGTTCACACTGATGAGTTCACGGCACTGTACAACTCAAATCATATGAGAGGAGATCCAGACACTGTCAAAGGCACAGACACTCAGATTTATAGAACTAATATTACTTGTACATGTATAGATGTGCATAAGGATATGTATGAAAACTAACTAATACAGTTCTTTTATATACACACTATAGAAGCCATGAGAATAGCAGGTGCTGTTATGTGTGAGATACTACATTCTGAAGTTCTTTAAGAACTGCAAAAGTATAAAATAACTTTAATCAAAGGTTAAACTGTAACTCAGACAACACATATGCAAAACAATTGGTGTTAATTCCTCAACTTAAACTTCCCTTTTCCCACTGAACCAGTGTTGAACTGTGTTTCTAATCGTTAATATATTCCATAGGTCATTACGTTGTGTCATGTGCCAACCTTTAAAATTATGACATGCAGTAATTCCAAATATGCTGGTAACCTTTAACATGGTGATATGCAAATAATGACTGATGTTAGCATGTGGTCAGGTGTCAATGCGACTCGAAAGATCTGTGTAATATCTGGTTGATGTTCTCCTCCAAAGGTGAAGGGAGAATTAGGAACCATGTAAAGCTCCTGTCAGCCTCTCACTGTGCACCCAGTTTCACTCTTAAATCAAGGTTCCCTGTAGCAGGCAACTGTTAGGTTGACTCATGACTCGTGAGCAACGAAAGAACCATGTGCAAGATGCAAAACTCAGTGTATGCATGAGCTACTACCATATTCATTACAAATCCTACTAAATTAAAATAATATAGATAAACCGTAAAATGTCCTTTTCTGCAACCTATGCTCCTTAAATCAACAATTAACTAAATATATCTAAATTATATATACAATTTAAATATATAATTTAAATTAGACTAAAGCATAAAAATTAAATACAAGAAAATATATGTACATGAATATATTCCAGCTCTTCGTATGGTATGGCTGTGGCCACAGGACATCACAGCTCTGTTCTCACGCGTCAATCATGTAAACTGACGCTCAGCACATCACCTTTACAGGGACAGTGGTTCTCTGTGTACAGGTGGGCACCTGGGATGGTGTTTGTGTTTTATTCACTCAAACATTTTATTCATTTGGACATTTTCTGTCAGAGAAACTCTCGGACTGTCACTGATCTCCCCTGCTAAAGACAGACTCTCCTATTTATTCATTATCACTGCCATTCAGTGTTTGAGGAGGCACGTGGGTCTCATGAGAAGGTTTAGTTCCCTCGGGTTCTTATTGTAGGACATCATTTTTTTGATGTTAGAGGCTCTTGTCACTGTCCACTTTCTCCTGGACTTTGTGGTCTCTTTTGCTGACTTGCTCACCAACAGCTTTCAGTTTTCTGGTTGTTATACTGTTGATACATTTGGCAGAGTAAGCCACAGGTACGGAGCTCATGTCAGCTGAGGGAACATCAACTTTTCCAGCTGCTTCACATTGGACTGCAGATAAAATGTTTAAATGTGATAATGTATTGTATCACCAAATCCTCCACCTACAATTACATCTCCCCTATCCACATTCCAGTCATTGTTTTCACTCTGTTCTGTGTCCCTCATTCTTTACTGATCATTCTCCTTCACTATATGCTCCATTTCTTTCAAATCTAGATTTCAGTGTTTTCTAATGGAGAAACGCTATTAAATGCTATCAAAATCAAAGGTTTGTACAGATTATCACCCGTAATAGTGTCTTGAATATATCAGTGCGTGATTTTGCAGTTTTGTTCAGTTCAGTGATAATAACATAATAAAAAAAAACCATTTGGGTTACAGTGGGGGGTGTCATGTTCGATTCCGTAATGTTATAAGCAAACCCTCACGTGCCAGTGAATGCTGTATCCATAAGAGAGGCCGATAGTGTCCAGGGTGTAATCACTGGCCATCAGCAGCAAATGCTGGTGAACCAGAAGCTTAAAACTAGTCAACTTTCAATCATAGCATTTGCTCTGGGCAACCCACATCCATGCTGCCTGGACCCACTTGTTGTGGTGTTTCTGCATGTCACCGTCAGTTTGGACAGCAGAAACTGCCAGGTTTATCTGTGGGTAACTGGGTGTCCACAGAAGTTAATGTGTCCTCTCTTAAGCCCTCCACTTCAAGTCCAACGGCAAAGCTGATTTCCACACCAGTTGTCCACCTTCGTGGTACATAGATAAAGAACTACCCTATGCTGTAAACACCTTCCTTAATTCCAAATGCTGCCAAGGGAGGATCCGATATTTATTGGACTCAGGAGGAGAATGAGCCCGAAGAATGAAGCTGGGTGTCGGCCAGCTAGGTTCAGTACTTCCCACATGCTCATCGATCCACTTCTTGTGGTCCGGGTCACCTGGGTCCAGGCGGGTTCTCTCATTAATTTCATTATCCTATTTAACCTCCACAGGTGCCTGAGTCCACTGGTTTGTGCTGATGGTCCCTTCCCAACCTGCTCCTTCCCAGCATGGTAACAGCAGTCCTGCTTGCTGAATCAACATCTTTTTGTTTATTCCCTTTTTACATTTGCCAAGCTGCTTTTTTCATGTTTATTTTTATTCAATGGCCTGAGTACCATCACCCGTGCCTTTGCTCCTGACTACGTTACAATAAACCTGTCAAAGCATGGTAATTATAAACCCACCATGGCTATTATTATTAGTAGTAGGGAGTGCAGTGGACAAAATACTGAATTATATACATCAGGTGAAAAGGGGGTATAATGTGCTACAACTGAATTGGGAAAAACCTGAAAAGTAGGAACAGAACAGGTGTGAATGAATCCTGGAAGAAAACCCACTATGAGAAACAGCATTCAACCATTTATAACAATTACCCCTGTGTCCAGGTACACATGATAATTCAAAATGTACGTGTTCAGGGTACATGTTCAGAATTCCTTTCTTTTTTATTCAGAAGGCTTTTGATCATCCAACAAAAGCACCTAATGGTAATCAAAAAGCTTTGTCATCACATTATTGTACCGTGAATAGTCTCTTAACATCTGTGTAAGAGTGTGAGAGTAGGGCCGGTCCCTAGGGGTTCGGGGATGCCTCTACTGGTGCCTAAAGGTGGAAGTGAGACACATGATGGACGGAATGATTCGGTTCCAGTGGCCCTGGGGACTAGTTCCTCTAACCTGTACTGGGCTGTACTTTTCCAGGGTGGGGAAATTCTGGCTCCCTGACATCTTTAAAAAGTTTGGTCTGCGCATAATACAGACAGAATGTTTGACAAAGTCTGACTGTGCTCTTTTAATATCTTGGTGCATTAAAAAGAGGTAAGTCTAGGCATGTATTTAGTAATAAAATATGATTATTTTTATGAGGCATTAATTTTTTAAATATTTGGCTAAAACAGCATTATTCAAACAATTGATGTTGATCATATTGTGTTCCAACAGATGATTTTTCTTGTGCTTGGAGTCCTGTTAATTCTTCCATGTGCCACCACAGAGTCCATCAAAGTGGCTGAAAAGTATTGGACTCTTAAAACAAATGGTTTGTCTGGATTGCTCTAGATTTCACTGAATGAAATTTGGTCATGTAAACTTGAAATACTTGTTTTCTGTAGTTTAACTGTTAACTAAGTTAACTGATTTATTTTCCACTAAAAATAAAATTCATTGTAATTAAAGACAAAGCACTGCGGAGTAAATAATAATACAGTGCAGCACATTTTCATCTTGCAAAAAATTATCTTGCTTTATGGGTTCATACGTGTTGCATATTTTGTCATTGTTGCAAATTAAAATTGTGTGGCCTCACTTACTGTCTCATTTACACTTTCTTTTCTCTGCTCCCTTGTTGCCAGAGCTGGTTGTGGATGAAGACATGGCCAAATACGGCGGCAAGGTCCTAGTGCCTCTGGTGTGTGGGGAGTCTTTTGAAGGGCAGGACATCACGTGGAAGAGAGAAAGTGGAGAAAGGCTCCAGGAGAGGGGCAACAGAATACTAGTTATGGTGGAGGAGAGACAGGGAGGCACTTACAACTGCTACAGCAGGGACGGGACCTACCTGAACCACACTCTAGTGCTGGTGCACTGGCCCTACAGGAAAATTATTAAAGGGACACCTGAGAAAGGTACAGCACACATGGCATAGGTTTGGAAAGGGTTTAAACCACAGCTGAACTGTAAAACTGTATATAATGGATTTACTTATTTTTTGCAGAAATTTGATAAACATTTATGCTTTTTAGGGATTTCTACAAAAAACTAAATTGAGACAAAATTGCAACATTTTTTTTTTTTACATATTTGTTGACAAGGCTACATCTTCTGCTCAACAAACAACTACAATGGCTCCTTTCAGTGTTCCTGGACCTGGGATGAAAAAAGGGCAGGTAGAGTTGCACTGATTAAAGTAACACGGTAAGATCCTTGGGCCCTTCTGACTATTCCTGGACCAGAAACGCCTTGCACACATTAACATTTTCATACTTAATGGTAGCCATGTCTAAAGTGTTTCCAAATCTCAAGTATTGTAGACCACCTTCAGCCAGAGGCTCTTGACTGTATGCAGCCGTGTGTTCTTTTAGCATAGAATTCAAGTATGCATTTTGAAAGGCGATTATGGAATGTCTCTCTCTAACACCTTTCCTGATGTTTCCTTAATCCAACACATCTGATAATCCTCCTCCCAGTTCTCATCCTAAGCAACAGGCTGAGGTATGAAGCGTCAGCACTGGGCCAAAACAACTCAGAATCCCTGTGACTGGCACAGTGACAGGAAATCAGTGATCCAAGGCAAAATAAGTGATAGGAGGAGCATGTGTGGTTTATTGGTTTTGGTTACAGCTCTCACCAGGAAGGGAACATCAGATGCACTCTGACCTCCACTGGCCATGGGATTATGTGCCAGGACCAGGCATACTGCCCCTACGCTGAGGAGCAAGATCATATCAACCTAACTATTTATTTTCGAAATAGCTATGTCATCGAGACCTACCATCTGCAGTTTCAGATCTCAGACATAGGTAACAATTCACAATGCATGTTGAAGATCTGTAGCTTTAAACAGATACAATATCTAGTACAAATATCCTGGGCAGCCAGCACAGTAAAGCTTTTGTAGAACTCTGTAGAATGTATTGATTTGTATGATAAAGAGTGTCTCATTATCCATAGTGAGGCCAGACGTAGTGCGCATCACGAAAAACTTCTCCACTCTGGAGCTGGAGTACCCAGAGACCTGGAGCAGTCCCTTCTCTTACTTCCCCCTGACCTTCCAAGTGAAAGAGATTCGCTGTTGCAAGAGAAATGACTGTGACTGCTCAAACCGGAGACCGCAGACGGTATGGCCTTCTCATTCTGCAGACCTGCCAGGCCAACCATGCATTAATGGAACCTTTGTGCCACCTTGTCAACTCTTGCATGGGGCACCAAACATGTAGTCAGATGTCTGCAGAAGCACTGATCCCTGTTACGTAAGACGTTCCTGTTTTTGTGATGACTACTCTGCTGTGTCCAGGTGAACCTGACTCAGGGTCAGAAGTGGCCACTTAAAAAGGGCGTGACTGTGTGTGTGAGGGCACAGGATGACCTGTGCAACTCCTCCTGGAGTGAATGGAGCCAGTTCAAGTGAGTTCATTTGTCTTGAATAGTTTCAGAAATTCCATTTTCACAAGTCTTTATTAATAGCTTCTTACAGTATTAAATACAAACAGCTTAGATGGTGTAGATCTGAGGGACATATCTTCTGTTGTTTAGATGGTGTAGATCTGAGGGACATATCTTCTGTTGTTTAGATGGTGTAGATCTGAGGGACATATCTTCTGTTGTT
>JAOXYF010000010.1:3511694-3526094 GCA_028565775.1 Sternarchorhynchus goeldii
TAGATGCATTAAAATGAAAAGCAAGAAAAAGAAGAAAAGGAGACTTCAAAACGAAGTGACATCACCATTTTTTAAATGAATGTTGTGTACTTATATTTATGTAAAATTATGCTTCATATTTGTTATTATTCATTTTATTATTATTTTCTTTATTATTTTTGTTATTCGTTATTGATTACATGTTTTTCCTCAAGCAACAGATGGTATCATGCTACTGAACTTTTGCTTTATATAACTGAACTAGTGCAACATGACTGCCCAAAGGTGCTTGGTAAAGAGAAACTTCAGTGAAAGTAAAACCGACAACACTGTTGAACAGAGAACTCCATAAGTTTTCCAGGAATTCTGTAGTCTGAATTATAGCTGGTTTACTTTGCCGATGGTGATCTTTGACATCAAAGATCTTAACATCACATGGACTAAAGAACTCCCATATTATCGCAAACTAACCGATTAGGCATATAATAATAATAATAATAATAATAATAATAATAATAATAATAATAATAATAATAATAATGGTAGTACTAAATACAGGCCAGGAAAATCATGTCTGTCTCTCTGTCCACCCGTCCACTGTGAACTGGAAATGACTTTTTGTTGTCTTTTGTGAATTGGTTTTTAATTTACTGAGCGGTAACTAACTCAAAAACAATTATTTCAATGAAATATAGCCTCTTATATATTGTTCTCAAAGGGAAGTGTCAGGGGTTACATATCAGTTGTTCCCAACGAGACTTCATTTACTACCTACTTCTTGTGACTAAGTTAGAGAGAGTGAGAGAGAGTGAGAGAGAGTGCGACGTCCTGTGTATTGTGCACTGTTGCACTCCATCACGTCAGATTAAGTTTACACTCTGTTTTCTAGGGGTCTGGTATATATTTCTGTTCTCTAGGGGTCAGGTGCATATTTATTGCTTTACACTAAAATTAATTCTAAGAAAGTATAACTGACATCTGGAAGATATTGTTTCTTCTTTGTTTGTTGTGCTAAAGCCAAAAACCTGTTCAAAGGTGAGTTTTTAACGTGACAATTAGAATTCAGTTCTTCTTCTGGTACAACTTAGCAGATCTGGCAGGATGGGTTAAAGCACTGATAGGTTGGAATGTTTTTTGCTGGTTAGGTCACACCCACGGTAATTGCAGTGAGGTCACTGTCCTTTAAAAAATGCAACACTATCTTGATAATTGATGAGTTGGAATTCTGTAGATGTTTAAATTAAACACAATATTACCTCAAAGTCATTAGTTAATGGGTTATGAACTATTATGAGTTGTTGACTTAAATTACTATGTAATGCTGGGTAAGGAAAGGACACAGAGACACTGTTGCAGCCTAACTGGAAAAACTTCAAGAAGGAACAAACATTTGCCTAATAAAACCACTAAATAATCGGTTAATAAAACTGTTAATGGGTCTGTACACAATCACAGTCTCATCGAAATGTTCATTATGCTGTTTTCATTTGACATTATTTCAGGATGAAATAATGTCAGTATATCAGTATATACATATGCATATTATATATATATATGTACAATGTACAATGAATACACACACACACACACACACACACACTCCAACTACTACAATATAAATATACAAATATACACTTATTCATTGTACATTTTATATATATTCAGACATTACAACCAGTGCAAAAACTCTATAAACTTGTTAGGTCAATATGTATAGTATATGTATAGTGTAGTATTCAGATATATTGACCACTGTCAGTAAGTCTTCACAAATATTTTTATACATTTTCTATGATTCAGTTCTGGCAACAACATTCTCCATCCTCAGACGAGATCGCGTAGGTCTTGTGCACTGACAGTAATTTGAAGTGAATTACCTCAGACTTTGCTGACTCATCGTAATGCCCTTCTCCAGAGCAGGAAGACATATTACTTCCCTTGATCGTACTTCCCACGATCGAGCCTCGTCAGTGTTTTCAGGACTCCAGACGTGCACAGAAAGAGTTAAATCTATCACAGTTTCCTTAAGGTCATTGTGATTTGCAGGTAGTCATGCGTGGGCCGTGTGTTGATGCAGTTTAATTACAGCAATGTAGAAAACGAGCTGCCTCATCCACCTGGTAAAGGTTCACCAGTCAGTAAAAGGTTCATTCTCATCATGATATGAATACAAAGTGTGAGATGCTAATAATTACTGGATAACTGTCCATAATTAGCACTGGTGCAAGTTCACGTATTACTGAAAAATATTTACATGGGATTTTTACTCACCTTACATGGTTTTGTGAAGAGAAAGAGCTTTGCCAGGTGACTTCTTTTCCAGAATCTTTTTTATTCTGAATGAATGAATGAATGAAGCTCTAGGTATCTAAATATAATGGGCTCTAAAATAAGGGCTGTAATCTGACAGGTTTTGTTAATTTTATTATTTTGTGTGTGTGTGGGGGGGTCGATGAGATAAAAGTGTATCTTACAGTACATTTTTAAAAACACCTTAAGAATTTGAAAGGATCACAGAGTAAGGACTTTAAGCTTGCAACTCAACCTAAAGACAATTAAGTATTGTCCAATTAAGTATTGTTCAATTATCCATCATATACATAGAAACTTTGCTTGGAAACTATGTCAGAGTTGGGATTTAGGTGAATTCTGAGATACAGAAACCCCCATTTCCGATAAACTCTGGTGCTGTGGGGAAGCCACGTGTCATGGTAAAGTCCTGTTACTTACTGGGGTTACCTAATGGTTTTGCAAGTGTAAAAACATTACTTAGTGAAGAATATCTTCTTGTGAAAACTCGTGAGCCCAACAAATCTAGTGTAGTATGTCCATATTCCCTACGATAATCTGTGTTTTCCATGCAGCTTGATACGTATCAAAACATGAGGAACATGCTATGTCAGCACATGTAAACCGATCGGATGCGGACATTTCAACATTTTGTGTAGCATGTTATATGCACTGATATGCGTAAGCGTGGGCGGGAGAGAGAGACCAAGCGAGAGCGAGAAATAATGAGAGAGAGAGAGAGAGAGAGAGAGAGAGAGAGAGAGAGAGAGAGAGCGGCCCTCTATCCACTGTTATTCACTCAGTGTTAACAGAAACATACATCCTCAACCCTAATAATTTGTCGGTTGCATCCTCATCCGGTTTCTCGAGCAACCTCCCTATTGCCCAGTCCTGTTACGTCTCTTTCGCTCTGTCGCTTGGAGTATGCCCTCACGATGCTACTGCGCTCACGCTGTAATCCCCTTTCAGCTGCGCACATGCTCAGTACCGATCACTCTGACTATCTGTAATGGCTGCGGGATGAAGTGATAGGAGTCCAGGTACCGGTGTCTTCTCGGTAGGGATGCCGTTTTCCTGAGTCCACCACAAGCTACATTCTTCCGCCAGTATGGCTGACATTCGACCGGAGAAACGTCTTGAATCGTAGTGAAGAGCAGTTGTGATAGTTTTGGTTCTGTAAGTGGACTATTTTTGTTCTGCAAATTGCGGTTGATTCAGCAGGGACTATCAGCGGTCCCATGTACGGGTTTATTTTCCGACTGGCGAGTCGGTTGGGTTACTATAGTTCAAATGAGCATCTCCGGAGGAGACGCATATTCTGTCTGGACGTTGTTTTGCAATTATGCTTGTGGGTAACATGCTACATAGAGCCAACAATGTATAAATAGTCTTATCACATATTCGCAGATTGTGTCTTCATGTTACACTCGGCAAGTGGATGTCACGACAACGAGCTAATTGACCTCTCTTATACCATATGCATTTGTTTCTTGAACTAGTGTTTTATTTTTGCTTGTGTATGCGATATGCAATGTATGTTTGTTTAAAATATTGCAACAGGCTTTTTCTTGTTCTGGTGTCCATGTGATTGGACAGTCGCACACAATGAATTTTCAATGAGTTCGGGGTTACTGTAGTTCATGGCATGCGATGTCTAGAGCTCAGGTGCCCGTGTGTAGTAGATAGCGATGACAGAATAGTTAACTATTAGGGGTATGGCTATTGTAACAGAGCTCTCGCGTGCGTTACTGCAGAACTGATTACGATGTGATATTATATAACCGCTTCCAGTCACCGACTTTCGCGTGTAAAAAGTCCACAAGTATACTCCGTTGTCCGTGTAGAGATGCGCCTAAATTCGAAATATTCAAACGCGTTTTTAAGTTCTCGTTTTCTCGCGTTTCTACTTTCATAAACAAAGCGTAAACGGTCGCTTCCAATTATGAGTGTGTGATGTTTTGTCTATGAGCGCATTCAGCGATCTCTGCCACAGCACGTGCTGCACGCGCTGTGGTCGCAAACTTGCCTTTCTGAGAGGCTCAGCTATTTGGTATATTCTGCAGTGTTTATCCTATGGATACGCTCCTTTATTGTCATTCGTCATAAATTAATCATACTTTGAGTCAACACTTGACAGACTCCAGTCCATGGAGTGGATTGCATTTCAAAGTTACATATTTCTACTTTCTAATGTATGCCTCTGCTGTATGACTTCTGAACCTTTCTCTATCTTCTGTATCTCCACGGGGCAGTTTGAAGGTGGTGCAAGCCCAAAGCCGCAAGCCGCTGCGTGCGAGAGCGAGAGGCGTGATGCCGGTGAAGGAGCGCGTGGAGGCCGTGCTGAACGTAGGCCTGCGTGTGCCCAGCATCATGCTCCTGGAGGTGCTGTACCGCTGGGACGTCAGCTCCTTCTTCCAGAAGATCCAGAGGAGCAGCCTGAGCAACAACCCCCTCTTCCAGTACAAGTACCTGGCCCTCTACCTGCATTACGTGGGTGAGTGTTGTTCCTAGATCCGGTGAGCACACAGCGGGGGAGGGGAGGGGGAGTCCCTCACTGTGCCGCACCAGTGCCCTTTGCCGTGCTCTGACAAGCCAGATTGAATCTGGTGAGGGCTTGGCGATGAGCCGACAAGCAGGCAGAAGCATCTGGAAATGGGGAGGTAGAGCAGCCCCCTGACCCTCAGGCGGCCGTTCGTCGGGAAGAACCTTTTGGGTCTTGCTGCATGCCTGAGTCTTGATGTTTCTTGTTGCTTGATCAGTCCCACTGGAGTAAAGATCACAGGATGCTGCACTCTCCTTTCGGAGGTGTGAGTGAGGTCCACATGCAGTGTGAGACACACAGCCACTGTTCAGGTTTAAAGATTAGACAGTGTGGAACGATCAAGGTCATTGGGTCTGTCAGGGCATGTAGACTGAGTCAAAGACTCAGTCAAAGACTCAGTCTATCAGGACATGTAGACTGAGTCAAAGAGAAACGATTGGGCAAGAAACGAGAAAAAGGGATGAAAACAAAAATGGTGGCGGGATGCCAGACTTTAAAAAGTGGAAAAATGAAAACATCCTTCATATCAGGTCAGGGCATCATTTTTGTATGGGTTTTGGTGAGATTGCTCTCTCTCTCTCTCTCACACACACACAAACACACAGTGCTTGCCTGTCTCTCTCTGTATGACTGTCTCTCTGTCTAGGCGTTTTGGGGATTTGTTTCTGCTGTTTCCGGCTGACTGTAGGCCAGTGTGGGCTGCCTGGCTCAGGGTCTGGCTCTCCTCAGCTCCTGTCCTGAGCTTTAAATGGGTTCATTGGAGCGTAACTTCCAATGCTGTTCATACACACCACTGCCCATACACACAACCATGGCTTATGGCTTATTCATTATGTGTGTGTGTGTGTGTGTGTGTGTATGTGTGTGTGAGAGAGAGAGAGAGAGAGAGGGAGGGAGCATGCACATTGCAGCGTGTTTGGAAGGAATGTTTGGGTGAACTGTGTGAATGACTTCATTTTCCTCTGCCTTTATAAACAGATCCATGGTATGTGTGAGAGAGTGTGTGTGTGTGTGTGTGTTTGTGTTTGTGTTTGTGTGTGACTGTGTGTGTTTGTGTGTGTGTATGTGTGAGTGCGTGTGCATGTGCTTTTTGCCTTGACATTCAGACTGTTGGAGAACAGGGTGGATAGTGCCCTAGTTTCGGGCTTATTCGCTCCTATTCTTCTCTGTTTAATCTGTTTAATCCATGATTAATCTGTGATGTGTTTGCAAAGCAAACAAAATAGACTCTAGAAACCAGTGTTTTTTTTTACCACAAGTGTTTCTGCAGTTGTCACAATAGAGAGCTGACCAAAATGTGTCCCTGACTCTGTTTACACCTGATCATTTCATGGGTCCTTTCTTGAAAATCAGGTTGTCCACATAAAGATTATCTGCTCAGAAATACCATTTTAAACAGAATTCAATCCAGTTAGTGAGACCCCTTTAGAAGATGGTCTGAGTTGCACTCTAGTCAGATACATAAAAACGTAAATATATCCTCTCAGTGCTACATTTGACAATATAACCAAACCTCTTTCCATCTGTTCCATCTGAGAATGAAAATGCTGTTAAACTGTGATTTCTTTTGTGTTCCCTATCTTAAAACAACTGGAAACAACTGGCCATCACAACAAATGGGTTGTCAAAAGATTTGAATTGATTCAAATACTATGCAAGACACAGCAATTTGGTTTCAATCTGGCAAAAATGATGACAAATGTGAATACATATCAGTGCATAAAAACCTCATCACAGTATAAACCAGGCACAGGCTGCATGAACTGACCGGGTGAGGATGGTAGTCACTGACGTCCACCGTGTGCATTCTTTGTGCGTGCGCCCATTTGTACAATTTATTTTCTTTAAAGAGCAACAAATATGGAGGCCTGTCTTTGGTTGTAAGCACTTTGTTAATTAGTCTCCAGTGATCTGTCCACGACACGAAACTGGTTTTCATGTTGGGCCAACTATAAATAGCCCTCAACATTTGTGAGGCAAAGCTTTGCAGGCAGGGGAAGACACGGCTGCTGTTCTGGTGACTTTCAACAAGCGTCTGTTTCAATTTCACATTGGCCTTTCTTGGTAAAGGTGGGGGGGGGTGGGGGGCACTTGGCACATTGCCAAGACCTTCAGCCTATAATAATGCAGTAAGAATGGTTCTTTCTACTCTGCTGAGCAGAGCTCCATGGTGCCAAAATGGCGAGGCCAGTGGCACTAATAGAGACGGTCTTCGTGGACACTGGCGATGGCCAGCGCTCCCCACAGCAGCCTTCACCTTCGCTACCACGGCTGTTAATATCAATGTGCTCTTGGCCAGCACGCCTTTATGTGAGAAGATCGGAGGCGATGCTTTATGGAAGCCCTCACGGCCTCTTGCCCTGTCTCACCGTCGCCCTGCCGCCCTCTCCCTAATGATACTTTTAGGGCAGACAGGATGAAATGCTGCAAATGGAAGAGAGGAGTCCCAGGGTGACATGTGGGATGGATCCACAGCCATGAAGAACATCTCCACTCAGCAAATCCACAGCAACTGTCTGGTACTACAGCCTGTGGTTAAAGGCAGTGATCTCTGGAGGGTTGATCCTGCAGTTTGTTTGTGTTTCAGGACTCTTGTGTATTTCCCTGAATTTTCTGAGAGCTTTATTTGCTTTATTTTTCCGAAAGCTTAAATTATTTGTATATCTTCTTTTTAGTAGTAGTAGTCCCTCCCAAATATGTGGTATTCATGTGTGTAGTGTTATCCAGTATTACTCACCATCATAAAATCAATCTCTTTTACTGTTATTCTATTTTTGGTGGTGATATTTTGTCATGCTAGCAGGTTTGCCTGCCTTCCAGGACATCCCATGCCGTTTCCTTCCCTGATCCATCGTTGTCTAAGTATGACACAGCAACACCATCATGGTTTCTATCAGTTTTCCATTCCATTTTCCAGTTTTCCATTGTGTTACCTGGTCAGTAATAACCTTTCCCAGTTATGTGTGGTTTTGTGTGCATATGTGCATGTGTGAGAGAGACTGCGTGCATGTGTGTACGAGTTGAGTTTGTGAACGGTAGAAGACAGAGTGTGACAGACATCAGTGGTGGTAAAGTACTTCAGGCTTATGTACTATGCTCACACACACACACACACACACACACATACACACACTTTCTCTGTCTCGCATGCACACAGTTATTTATTTATACATACTTTATATCAGTGTGCACTTTAGTACTTTCTGTGTATCGTTTGTTGAATCTAGAATTTTATTGCATTTTATTGTCTTCTATTGAAGCGCTTTGAGACTTGCTCTAGAAAAGTTCTATATAAAGATTTACTTGCACACACACACACACAAAGAGACATGTGAAACCATGCACACACAAAGACATAAACATAGATTCAGCATTTATGCTCATACACCCTACCACACAAAGATGTACAGATACTTGTACACACACACACACACACACACAGCACATCTCAGTATTATGCATTCATGCTCTCTGTGCATCCTGGAAAACCCTGTTATTCTCTAGTCTTTTATTTCTGCTCATCAAAGATGAAGGATAATGATGAATAATCTTCAACATGCACATTCCCATAGGTCACTGTGATTCATTTGAATAATGAGGAGCTAATTTAGATGTTTATATCAGTCCCCTGCGAGCTCCATTCCTCTGAATGGGACGGTTTTGTTTTCCAGTCTTTAACCTTCTGTTTACTGGGAAGTTCTTGATCTTCATTTCCCAAAGTGTTTTTGCATAATTTTTAAATGGCCCTGTCTGCCTCCTCCCTGTTCTGCTCAGACGACCTGCACTCCTGACGCTCCTCTTATCAGTTTATCCTGGTCTCCCTGTAATGAATGCCCCATGATTCCCGTACGAACGCGTTCCCTGTCTTGACAGATGTGCTGGGAGAGTAAGAGCTACCCTGAGATCTCTCACTCTCGGCTCCAGGAGCAATTCTCTACACCGCAGGCCAACAGCAGTCTTTCCATCTCTCACCCACCCCCCCCTCTTCCTCTTTTCCTCACCCTTTTTCTCTCTCACTCTCTCTTTCTCTTTCTCCCTGTCTCCCTCTCTCTCTCTCGCCCTCTGTCTCGCTCTCCCAGGCTACATCCTGAGCCTGGTTCTGCTCACCCTGCCTCGCCAGCGTCTGGTGCAGCTCTACCTGTACGTTCTCACGGCTTTACTGCTCTTCGCTGGACACCAGATCTCCAGGTGAGCGACACACGTCTTTGCTCGACGTCCTGGAACCCATTCATCTTAAGAGCGCGTCCCAGCGTAATGACCACAAATTTGGGATTCAGATTTTTGCTACACATAACATGTAAATGGAATGGGATTGACAGAGACTTTGCCTTGGATCACATTACATAATGTTTTACAAGGCTGAATGCAATACGGAGGCAATTATTAAAGAAATCCCCTAGGCAGTGTGACATGATTGCAGTGGTTTCTTATCCCAGATGTAGATCCCCTTGCGAAGCCCATTTTTGAGCTGTTTCTGCTCTAACAAACCCGACTGGAAACACATCTCTCCATCCCTGTGGTTTACAGTCTTGAGGGTCTTTGTGTTCTCAACTCAGGCCATTAATGACGCTCTAACAAATTGATCTACAAAGTGCCATGAGAGTCTAAATCTGTCAATACATTGGACTGACAACGACAAAATCTGTGTAACACAAAATATAAATAACAGACTATAAATTCTGTAAGTTTGTAAATTACAGATTGCATGAGAACTATATAGGTGAGGAAGACCAGGGGCAAGTGAGCTAGAGCAGGGGCAAATGAGCTAGAGCAGGGGCAAGTGAGGCAGAGCGTGTACGGCAAATGAGATAATGGATCGCTGACAATGCGAGGTATGCATTTAATGCGTTTAAGTACATCAGCAGGACAAAGTCTCATTCCTCCAGCACCCTGCTGCAGCACACAAAACAAGACAAGGGCTGTGTGCAACATGCAAATAAACAATGTCCTGCGAGATGACAGTGTTACACACAACAGCGCATATGATTAGACAAGACAGCTCAGCACCATACAATTATTACAATAGAATAAATTATAGAACACTGAGATAATTATGATTCAGGGCTCTGACTGCACCAATGACAGATATAAGAAAATGGTAAGAGCATAAAAGTGTAATAGCGTGTCTAATAAAAGTCTAATAACATGTAGAGTCCTGTAAAGGTGAGACATGGCATGTTAGCGGAGGGGAGGGGGGGTGTGTCTCAGGAGTATTGTGTATCACAGAGGGAGTAGCTTTCTGGCACAGTCATGCGTGTGATTAACGAGTGATGTTTCACAGCTGACTGGTGGCTGTTTAGTGTCCGATTAAGAGAGAGCCTTTAGGGCCTGTCTTCGTTTAACACGTGTGTGTGTGTGTGTGTGTGTACCAAGAGGCAGCAATTGCTCAAGGTAGGATCAGCCAAGCATGACGAAGTCATTACAGTTCGCTCGAAAACTGACCCCTCTGTCTGTATTTGCTGTGGTTGCCACCTCTAGCTGAGACGAGCTTTGTGTGAGTGTGTGTGTGTGTGTTTGTTTGTGTGTTTACGTGTGTTTGTGTGTGCGAGTATGTGTATGTGTGTTTGTGTGTGTGTGTGTATGTGTGTTTGTGTGTGTGTGTGTGTCTATGAGAGTATGTTTGTGTGTGTGTGTGGAGTGTCTGCCATGAATGATGACAAAAATAGTCAAAATAGATTAAAAAATTGCCTGTAAAGTTTATTACCAATTTGAACTAATACAGTTTCCCGCTTCAGAGCTTTGAAGTTTAAAGCTATGTGCTGAAGCTGCGTCTTAAACTGAGCAGTGAGGTTCAACCGATGCTTACAGGTGATTGGTGCAGAGTATGAGGCAACCAGGGGCCGGCAGGAGCAGCGATCATCGCTCTGTCTAAAGTGGCCCCCAGGCTGACCCTGTCTCTGTCTAAACTGGCCCCCAGGCTGACCCTGTCTCTGTCTAAAGTGGCCCCCAGGCTGACCCTGTCTCTGCCCCATCTCGATCGGGGGTTGCTACTGCTGCCTGAGCTAACGCTGTCTGCTTTTCCATTGCAGAGACTATGTGCGCGGTGAGCTGGAGTCTGGCTACGAGGGCCCACTGTACCTGGAGCCACTGTCCATGAAACGCTTCACCACAGCACTCGCCTGTAAGCCCCAGCGCTTTGCCTGCAGGGCAGAGCGACTTCACTTCTCCCCGCTTCAATCATTTCCTATGAGATAACTCCTTTCTTAATTAATTCTTTGCTGATAATCAGTTTGATTATTAGTAATTTAGTTATTTTTGATAATTCAGTTAGCACTCTTAATTTTTCTGTGTGTGCGTGTGTGTGTGTGTGTGTGTGTGCGTGTGTGTGTGTGTGTGTGTGTAGGTCAGCTGGTGGTATGCACCCTGTGTTCATGTGTCATGCAGACCAAGCGGATCTGGCTATTTTCAGCGCACTTGCTCCCTCTGGTGGCCAGGCTGTGCCTCGTCCCCCTGGAGACCATTGTGTTTGTGAACCGCTTTGCCATGATCTTCACAGGCCTCGAAGTCATTTACTTCCTCGCCTCCAACCTGCTGGTGCCCTTCAACCTGGCCAAGACTGCATACAGGGAACTGGCACAGGTCAGGGACCACATATACCACAATGCTCATCTGTCTTCCCTGACTGGATCATTAATTCATTCTCAGTCGCTGCCTATTACATGACAAGAAAACATTGCAGGTTTACTTTAGACTTTACTTTGGTGACCTCAAACTCTCAAGATGCTTAGTAATAACTAGACAAGAGTGTATTTTCCAGTCTCACAGTGTAGCAACCATTGTTTAGTATTCTTTAGTATTCTTTAGTATTGTTCCTGCACTAACACACCCGATTGAGTTTTCACGTACCTGTTCAGCCCTTGCTTTGCTGTATCAGGTGGATTAGAGCGAGGAAGATACTAAACTGGGAGCTACAAAGATACTCCAGCAGTGAGCGTGGGAAATACACCACAGAAAAGTGCCCTGGTGTCTAAATCAGCCTTTAGAACTTGCCCACGATTCCAGCTCACTGCAGTCTACTGTTCAGGTTCACTGTGTCGTTGAGGTGTGATCTCTGTGCTCTGTGTGGCATTAAGTGGTCGAACATGTGGATTCTGTGCTCTGTGTGACGTTAGGTGGTGGAGGTGTACGGGCTTTTGGCTCTGGGCATGTCCCTGTGGAACCAGCTGGTGTTGCCTGTGCTCTTCATGTGCTTCTGGCTGGTGCTGTTTGCCCTGCAGATCTACACCTACTTCAGCACACGCGACCAGCCCACATCCAGGGAGAGACTGCTCTTCCTCTTCCTCACCAGGTGAACCGGCTCGGCCAGAATCAGCAGGCCTTGTGCTTTTAATTAAGAGATGGTTAATCTTTTAGCTGTTTTTGTGGATGTTAAAAAAGGGCAACAGGAACCAGCTGTGCCTATTATTTTAGAGTCCCTGTGTGTGTGTGTGTGTGTGTGTGTGTGTGTGTGTGTGTGTGTGTGTGTGTGTGTGTGTGTGTGTGTGTGTGTGTTCCAGTATTGCAGAGTGCTGCTGTACTCCATACTCTCTGCTGGGGCTGGTTTTCACTGTGTCCTTTGTGGCTCTGGGGGTGCTCACACTCTGTAAGTTCTACCTCCAGGGATACAGGGCTTTCATGAACGACAACACCGTGCACAGGTAGCACGCGCTCAGCTAATGTGTTCTCTCTCTCTTTCTTTTTCTCTTTCTTTTTTCTCCTTCTCTTTGTCTTTCTATCTCATTTGTTTTAAGTCTTGTCTTCTCTTTTTCCATATGTTTCTCACTTCCCTTTTGTTTCTTATCAAAATTATACCATTATTTTAACAATTGTAATAGCTTGGCATTGAGCAGATAGCAATTCTTCATTCTCTCTCTTTCTCTCTCTCTCTCTCTCTCTCTCTCTCTCTCTCTTCAGGGGGATGACGGAGGGCATCACCTTGTTGATCCTGGCTGTTCAGACTGGCCTGATCGAGCTGCAGGTCATCCACCGGGCCTTCCTCCTCAGCATCATCCTCTTCATCGTAGTGGCCTCCATCCTGCAGTCCATGCTGGAGATCGCTGACCCCATAGTGCTGGCACTGGGGGCATCCAGGGACAAGTGAGAGCCCGTCCACCTTTCACAATCACGATCCACTGACGGGGGGATCCACACAAGAAGAGTTCCATCCATGTTCAGTTCATGTGAGGAATGGAGCACTTTAGACAAAGATCAGACATGTCTGTCAAAACGCTTTATGTTAAAGAGATAAACCAAAAGCAAGTCACCCAAAACATTGAGTAAAACATTGTGAACAAGGATTCATAGATGTATTTAGTATTTTGTCAGCAAGGCTTTGGAGAAATACGCAAGAGTTTTAACACAGGGCTTCATCTGCTAGCCCAGTCTCTGAGCTATTCGTATAAATGCCTGGTCCTGATGTTAGTTCTGTACGTGGTGGCTCACGTCTTCTGCGTCTCGTTTATTCTCTCTCACTGTCTTTTCTCTGTGTAGGAGCTTGTGGAAGCACTTCCGGGCAGTGAGCTTGTGTCTGTTCCTGCTCATCTTCCCAGCCTACATGTCCTACATGATCTGCCAGTTCTTCCACATGGACTTTTGGCTCCTCATCATTATCTCCTCCAGCATCCTCACCTCTCTACAGGTACCTCAAACACTCACACACACACACACACACAAACTTGCATAAATATATATACACACATGTATGCATGCACACACACACACATATACACACATGCACACACATTCATGTACACATGCGCGCACACACACACACACACACACACACACATACACACATCTACGTATACTTTAAATACATTTACAGTGGCCAGTGTTACACAGAAGGTAGAAGTATGTTTATTTAAGGACTGTATTGCAGTAGTGCAGTGAGAACTTCCTGCTGAGCTCGGGTAAAAACGATCTCCAGTCCATCCGTTACTGCAGTGTGCTCACGCTGACACTGAGCATTAATATACATCTTCTTTGCATGCATTTGGCAGGTTATAGATCATTAAACTGCTCAGAGTCCCTGCAGAAACCGAATACATTCATTAGGCTCTTCAGCAGAGCTGAATAAGTTGATCAACTATCTGTTGACTCATAGCTGTCTTACTTCTCTATTAGACACAACTAAGGTTTGATGAATGAGCTTTAACGTTGTTATTTTTTATAACGACTAGTTTTCCTCTTTTTAACCCCACATTAGTACTGAGATATTAGGAGTGGCAACCCATGCTATTGTATCTCTACATATGCTTACACTGCAAAAAATAAACAAGGGAGTATATTTTTTTAACTTAAAGATAGTATGACTCAACTAGATTTTTGTGCATAAGACTTTTTTCTTGTTTTAAGAAATCTTACCAGCTCTGTCTCCCCCTTCTCTTACTCCTCTTTGTTCTTCTTTTATTCACCCTCTTCACTCCCTCTCTCTCTCTCTCTCTCTATCACTCCCTCTCTCTTTCTCTCCCTCTACCTCTCTCTCTCTCTCTCTCTCTATCACTCCCTCTCTCTTTCTCTCCCTCTCCCTCTCTCTCTCTCTCTCTCTCTCTATCACTCCATCTCTCTGTCTCTCCCTCTCTATCTCACCCACTCACGCTCTCTCTCTCTCT
>JAOXYF010000010.1:3543932-3567834 GCA_028565775.1 Sternarchorhynchus goeldii
AGGCTCAGCAGATATCCTCAAGGTTGAGAGTTCGAACTTTTATTTAACTATAGCAACAAACACACTACATTAACTTACTTATCTTAATATTTATTGCTTCAGTTTATTCATCCCTGTTGATAAGTCATATAAAGTTGTCTTCTTTCCCGAGAGACTAAATATTCGGAGGCTGACATAAGCCTCTACTACACTGTCATACTGGACATATTCCGATCATTTATCATGATCCCAAACAGGTCTAGATAAAATTGCAGCAATCTGTTTTCTATCAGCAGGATCTGGGAGGCCTCTCTTCCCAGACAGCATTTAGAACTTCCTCTTCATCAAAGACACAGCTCTGTCTAAGAAAATGCCAAAATGCTAGCCAGTGCTTCTAATTTTGGAGGCTGTTGTGTTAACATTCCACTGATGGGCAATGCTTATTTTTTCTGTTTGTGGGTAACAGCACATACACACACACACACACACACACACAAACACACACACACACATAGGCATGTACACACACACGCAGCCATATACACACACACACACACACAGGCGTATATATACACACAGTAAAAAAGTACAGATTTTGTGAGTCACCTCTAGGATGAGGAATGGAGAGAGAGAGGAAGCACCTTAGAACAAGAACAGGCAACTCTGCTGTGTTTCTCTCTCTCTCTATCTCTCTCTCACACACACACACTCCTTCCCTCGCTCCCTCGTTTTACCTCTCTCCCTCTCTATCCAGGTCATCCACTCTCTGCTCTGGGGGGAGAGAGCCGGAGAGAAAGCCATGCACCTTTAATTAAAATCAAAAGATGAATTCCTTGCGCTTCAAACTGGGTTGGGGAGATGGGCGCTCATCTATTTTGGGTTGAAGTGGCAAAGCATTTGAACAGTTTTTCTCCTAAAAATATCCCACTGATGCTTGGTTAATTAGGACAAGGAAAAACTCATTACTCAATAAGAATCTTCTTGTTATTCCTCTGTTAATGAATGCAGGTTGCTTTGAGTTTTGACAATGAAATATGTGCAAGCAAGCAAGAGCCCTCTCTCTCTCTCTCTCTCTCTCTCTCTCTCTCTCTCTCTCTCTCTCTCCTCTCTCTCTCTCCATCTCCTCCATCTCTCTGTCCTCTCTCTAACTCTCTCTTTAAGTGTCGTTCGTTCCCTTTCAGGCATACATTTAACTGTATGTACATGCACACGCCCACTCACCATCGCACAATGTCCTGTTATCACTTCCTCTCCTTGAAGCAGACTCTTTGTACCAAAGAGGAATATCAACACAGGCACAAAGTGTCATAAGCTCCTTCAAAGACGCTCCGTGCAGGCTTTGATCAGATACCTGCGGATAAGACGCCGTGTATCTGATGCACGGAGCTCCCCCACCAGGGGTGAGTCCATGAGGTCCAGTGAGCATGTGCTGGAGCCACGCACAGACCAGACCTTCTCATTTGTCTCTATTGGGTTCCACTCCAAAGATTGTCTCAAAAGAAGCCAAAAAAAGAAGAGAGACAGTTGTAGGATGACAAAACGTGTAAACAGCCGCCTCCCCCCCCTCCACCCCCCCCACCCCCTCCACCCTTCTCCGTCTGTTGCCGAGCTCCTCTGCTGAGCCTGCAAAGCGTTAGAGGTGCAATTACCAGTCTGCGATTAGGCTCTTCTTCATTAATCAGGGCTGTTAATTGCCGCACGCGATTGCCATTAGCCATATGGCGGCTCCACGCGGGGCCTGCCTGCACGCGGGAGCACCGTCACGTCTCCACTCGATGCCACTCCCGGGCAAAACCAGAGACAATCGCTCAAAAGCAGCAGCACCATCTTTCTAATCGAGCCACAATAATGAACGTTCTGGGCCTCTGCAGGCCAGACAATCAGCGTCGGGTCTTGTCGGGTGGGGTGGGGTGGGGTGGAGGGAGGGTGGATGCCGATCCACTCTGCACTGTTTTGGGTGGAGGGCTCCTCACAGGCCTGGTGGTCTGTCTCAAAAAGGAGGCTCATTGATTATTTTTTTTGTTTGTTTTTTGGGAGGCTGTTGCAGAACTGTGGAGGGGGTTTGGGGTGGGGAGTGCAGCTCTCAGGGTGGCACAGGCTTAATGGCGTCGGTGAGGGCCACATCCGGGTAATTACACGTTGCAATTTAGATTTAATTTCTTCAAATGCCACGGCAGGAGGAAACACTCGAGATTAAAGATAGAGGCGCGCTGGTCCACTGGGACGAAGAGGGAGGAAAATCCCCAAACAAAGTGATGGTGTGCATGGGCTAATTAGCATACTTTTTGCAAGTGGGAGGGGTTGTGGGTGTTGCGCTTGTGGAGAGGGGTAGAAAGTGGGGGGGTGGGGGGGTGGAGGAGTGCAGATTTGGGCTCCCATGGGTGCTTGCTGATGATTGGATTATTTGGCTGTGGAAAGTCACATCAGTCTGCACCCGCCTCCTCCCTCTGCTTTCCCAGCATGCTTCACTCCGGTGATCCAGGGGGACCTTGGTGTGACCCACTTCTGAGAGAACAGCACTGAAGACACAAGTGCACTCAGAGGAGAGAGGGAGGGGGAACGAGATGTGGAGGGAGGTAGAAAGAGAGAGAGAGAGAGAGAGAGAGCAAGAGAACATGGTCGGAGAAGTGTAACAGTAGGACGCAAAGTGGGACTAGGTCACCCAGGAGCTCTCTGATGATGACTCTAAACTGGCCCAAAGAGACTGGCACAGCCCAAGCAGTGATTAGGGAAGCCCCTCCTTGCCTCCGAGGCTCCTCCTGGTTGTTCTGTTTGAGGCGGGGCCTGGGGCACTTTGCTGGTGAATGAGGGCGGAGCTCCGGTGAGGCCAGGCGGGATCAGGCTGCTGGGCTACACAATGCCACCACTATCGCATGACTCCACCGGGGCGCCACTTACGACATCCACTCCACCATCTGTGTCCTGAAACGTGAGCCCAACCTGCAGCTCCACGACCAGGCCAGAGAGAGCCCACTCCTCCCCTCTCCTCGAGTGACCCCTCCCCTCTTCTCCAGCCTCCCCTCCCCTCTTTCTGGGGCTGTCTTTCCTTACAAGTTAATTCTTGTGTTTTGGAACATTTGTGAATGTGAAGCTGCTGTGTTGTTCTTTGCATTGCCCTCACAGTTATTTATATTTCTATACATGCTTTCATGTAGACCCACATGCATTTGCGCGCACACGTGCACACACACACACACACACACACACACACACACACACACACACACACACACACAGATGCTCGTTCTGCACTGTGTGGTGGAGGTATTGTCCAGAAGGTGAGTGAGGGTTAGGGTGGTAATTACTCCCTCTGTCTGATGGCTGTGCTTCAGGTCAACCCAGACATATGTACTGCAGCATCTGGGTTAACTCTCTCTCCCTCCCTCTCTCCTGCCACCCCCACAAACCCCACCTAGCCGCTGCTGTGACAAGAAGAGTTGTGGCAATCGTAATGAGACTCCCTCCGACCCCGTCATCATAGACAGGTAAGAGGCAGCCTTGCCCACCGTGCCTGTGCGTGCGTGTGTGTGTCTGCGCGTCTGTGTGTGTGTGAGCTTGCATTTGTGCGTGCGTTTGTGTGTATAACTGGGTCTGTCGGTGTGTGTTTTGGATGTTAAGATGCTTAGATACTCCAAGATAAAAGCTCCATCTGCCTGCAGCGATGATAAACTGATACCCCCTTTAGTGGATCACCACTTCAGATGGAACTGAAACGCTCTGAAGTATCCAGCACCTCTATTTATGTGAACCGTTATTACAGTTTATGAGCTCGAGAGGCACGCGCTCCCACACTTACACCACCAGAGCCATTAGCGGTGTAGCAGTGCAGCTCCACAGAGCTTCTGTGCGTCCAAACACACTCTTATGGACTTTCGCTGAGAGAACAACTGCTCTCCAACACTGCAGAGAGTGTGTCACAATCAAAGCTTGTGGTTCAAAGCACTCGTCGTCAGTGCGAGAAAGACTCAAAGTGTCTTTTGATTTGTGTGGGAGAGAGAGGTGTTTGTTTACAAGAGGGCTGCTACACAGGCGGGTAGGGGTGGGGCCAGGCCCAAGGGGGGTGGAGTTGTGGGAGGGGGCAGAGCCTAGGGGCAGTGTCAGGTTGATGGGGATGTGGCTGAATTAGGGCTGCTGTACTCTGCACTGAAAATGAAACCAGAGTGTGTATGTGGGGTGGGGGGTGCCTCTGGGTGCAGTGATGTGCGTCTCCTGTTCATGATGCTATTTTGACATCCGGAAAGTGTGTGTGGTGTGTGTGTGTGTATCGGGGGACTGGTAGCTCAAGAGTGTTGTGGAGGTTATAGTGGTGATGGTTTTTGTGTAGGACTGGATTAAGGAAAAATTCTAAGGTGTGGGGGGGAAAGTTTTGTTTATGGATGTTTATATGTGAATCTGTCATGTTTTGTGTGTGTTAATGACTCACTGACCTGTGATATCAGATGAACACAGCTGTTTACTGGCACTCCATCGGCAGTACTGTAGAACGAGTGTGTGTGTGTGTGTGTGTGTGTGTGTGTGTGTGTGCGTGGGGGTTCTACCTGGCTGCCATGTCTGTGTAGTGAGCTTGTTTCTGCTTCACTGGACCAGAACGTTTCACAGCTATCTGAGACAGCTGCACCCACACTATGCCACACGGCCTCACCTCCACTCAACACACACTTACACCCACACACACACACACACACACACACACACACTCCGCATGCCCACTGCCCATAGCTGTCCACCTTCCCTGACTCTGTCCTTCCACCCAGTTCTTTTATGGTGCTGTATTTTGGAAGGTGTGTATGAAACGTTTCCTTTTTTAAACGCGCTTTCCACGCTGCTCTGGTGAGAGCTGCTGGGTTGCTGTTGGGTTCAGCTCATTGGTATGAGGGTGGAGGCACTGGCTCCATCCTCCAGCTGAGCTCCGGACGGACCTGAACGCCTCAGGGCACAGGTGTGAGGGCAGCGTTAATTGCCGGCAAAAGGGAACAGGAATTAAACAACACTTTCCTTCCATCATGTGGCCCTACAGAACAGGAAACTAGGTCACATGAAGAGAGAGATGGAAATTATTTTAAAAAAAGAGAAGAGAACAGAGCGAAGAGTTTGTTCTCATTTTTGACCAACATTTTCTTGGCAGGACTGATAATTCTGAGGTTCACAACAAATGAGGCACAAGCCAGAACAGAATCAATTTTATACATATACACACGTGCACACACACACACACACACACACACACACACACACGCGCGCGCCCTCACAAATCATCAAAAATATGATTTCAAACCTCTCTCTCTCCCCTTGAAGTTCTTGAGTTGAATAAAAAAGGAGCTCATTAGCCCTGCTCTTGTTTCAAAGAGCTGATTAGGTTCTACAGCAGTAATTAGCCAGGCTAGCGCTAATTCCTCTGGAAGAGTAATGAGAGTGATTTCCTAATTAGGTTCCTCTCATAACACCCTGCAACAGGCCACTCTAGCAAAACTGGAGGAATGTCAGAAAAATAAAGCCAACTAACGATACGTTATTATATTGTTAGAAGAACAAATCTTCCCCTTGCTGTGGTGTGGCAGGAGCATTGGCACACGTTGGCATCGGCGCAAGAGTCGTCCTCGTTTGGAGGGCAGAGGGGAGCGATATAGACTCAAGTGACGTATTTCAATAAGGAATAGCTATGTGGAGGATGCCCATGTGGAAGTGGAGGGGGTCTGGTGATGTGCTTTACTGCCTTCACTTCAGTTCATGTGCTTTTGAGAGGGAGAGAGAGAAAGAGAAAGAGAGAAGGAGCGAGGGAGAGAGAGAGAGAGAGAGAGAGAGAGAGAGAGACATAGACCACCCTATAGATCATAAGTGCTCCTTTACTTTGCTTGCTTGTTCTCTTGCCTTCACCACCCTTTTAATGCTCCTGTAAGATTCTTTTGTTTACTTTCATCTGCCCTTATTGACATGAACACAAAGGCCAATGACATCTAATATCAGTCCTTTAACTCTCCTCCTAACCCTAACCCTGCTGTTCCATCTCTAACGGGATCCTCTACCTTCTCTCTCTCTCTCTCTCTCTCTCTCTTCTTCTTCTCCTTCTCTTTCTCTCTCTCCTTCTCTCTTTCTCTCTCTCTATCCCTCGTTCCTTCTCTCTTTCTCTTTCTCTCTCTCTCTCTCTCTCTCTCTCTCTCTCTCTCTCTCTCTCTCTCTCTCTCCCTCGCTCCTTCTCTCTTTCTCTTTCCCTCTCTCTCTCTTTCTGTTCTTTATGTAGGGGGAGAAACCAAAGCCCACTTTGCAGTACAGTAGTAGGGAGAGTTGTTGTTCTATCTCCCTGGGAACAGGGCAGCCGATGCCTTTATTGCCATGGATACTCTTAAACAGTGATGTTGGGAATCTGGGGGAGTGCAGAGTTCCCGTGCTAACCGTGGGAGTCTGGCAGTTTTGTGCCTGCACGCGACCCTTTGACCCCAGTGGCGGGTCCCGTTTTTGATGATATGTATAACATCTGGATTTGCGCAGCGTGAGGAAGTAGACTGGGGAGGAACGTATCGGGGAGGATGTGAAACATGTTGGAAAGTGGGTCATTGTGTAACCCCCCCCCCCAATTTAAATATTTCATGGACGTCCTGGGCTGTAGCTCCACAACATCCTCTGTGATGCTGGACACAAGTGTCAAAAAAGAACAAGGATTTCTGTTTCGCTACAAGTAGAACAGGAAGTGATGTTGCACATTCTTACACAGATCGACTTTCATCCTTTTGTGTTGGAAATTTCAGTGTTTAACTCAAGTGACACAAAATACATAACTTTGGTATTTTCATAACCTTTATTGTAAATATTTACCCATGAACTGCAACTAAAAAAAGAACAAGTGCATATTAACAAGCTATTTGAGAGGGAGAGAGAGAGAGAGAGAGAGATGGAGAGGGAGAGAGAGAGAGAGAGATGGAGAGGGAGAGAGAGAGAGAGAGAGGGAGAGAGAGAGAGAGAGAGATGGAGAGAGAGAGAGAGAGAGAGATGGAGAGGGAGAGAAGAAGAGAGAGGTGGAGAGGGAGAGAGAGAGAGATGGAGAGGGAGAGAGAGAGAAAGGCAGCAGTATGTATTACTTTAGTGGATTAGCCGGATCGGTTGCAGAGAGCCATTCTCCATGTGGGTGGGGAGAGAGCGATCTTAACTGGTTGATGTGGCCATTGTCGGAGTAATCCTGCCCTGACTACAGCCCCATTGTTAGGCAATTAAAGGCTGTGAGTGTGTGGAGAGCCCCGAGTGTGTGTGTGTGTGTGTGTGTATCAGTGAGGTTGAAAGAAAAAGTGTGTTTAACAGTGGGAGAGGATGTTTCAAATGATGTCAGTGTTGATGTTAACGTCTTGTCTGTGAGAAATGAAGACATAGCGGGTGGGGGGGGGGGGTGGTTGGACTTCCACAGACAGAGAGAGGAAAGGAAACCGTGTTTCAGGCAATGTTAAACATGTGTGTGTGTGTGTGTGTGTGGGTGTGTGTATGTGTGTGGGAGAGAGTTAGAGCTCTGTGTGTGTGTGACTCTTCAGGCTGGGAGGCAGGACTGTCACAGCTGCTGAAAGGTGACGTGCTCCTGTACAGCGACTTTCTCTTGGTGTGTGTGTGTGTGTGTGTGTGTGTGTGTGTGTGTGTGGCCTACTTAAACCCAAGCGGTGAAGGAATAATAAAGGTCCAACCTTGGCCTTTCTGAGTTAATATAGGGTTAACGATATGCAGTTCACTGTCAACAGTCCTATCATCTGCCTGGATGAGTTCCAAAGAGGTGCCTGCCGTCCACTTCACTCGCCCGTGCCTCTGTGTGTGTGTGTGTGTGTGTGTGTGTGTGTGTGTTCTCTACCTCTGTCTTGCTACGTTTTCTTCCTACTGCTAAAATCTATTTATTCCCTTCTCTTTATACACTTTACCTCCTCTCTCCCTTTCTCCCTATCTCTCTCTTTCAGTCTCTCTGTCTGTCCCTCTTTCACACACACACACACACACACACACACACACACACATGCGCACACACACTTATCCAAGCTGCTGGTCATGTGAAGAGACTCTGCCTGGCAGGCTGGAAGGGTGGGCAGCCCCTCAGGCTACTCTGCCCTCTCTGCAAAGCCCTGCAGGCTGCGCTGGCTGGCAGGATGGGTCAGTCTGCTCTGCTCACACAGATAAGAGCCACATCCGTCCACCGCCCACCCCACCCCCCACCCCGCTCGCCTCACCCAAATGAGTTTAAAAGGCGACTGTCCTGATATGACAAATGTTCCACTTACTGTTAATGTACTCTATGTGTATATGTGTGTAAGGGAGACAGAGAAGGGGGACAGAGAGACATACACAGTGAGTGAAGTTAGGAGTGGTTTTCACTTCTATTCCGTGTCATCACACTGCCTCAAGATGCAGGTGTGGGAGCAAGAGCGTGTGTGTGTGTGTGTGTGTGTGTGTGTGTGTTTTCTGCAGTGAAGCGGTATTGGAGAATACAAGCGTGTGTGTTTTCTGCAGCAAAGCAGTGTTGGTGAATACAATTTCCTGGCGAGCGTGTGTATGTGTGGAGTGAAGAATGTCAGACAGGAAGTGCTCCTCCCTGGGAAGGTGATGTCACTGCTAGCTTCACAGGCGTTTCCTGTTCAGCGGAGTCGCTGATACGGTTTTCTCTATCGTCTTCCCTTACACTTGCTCACGTTTCTTTCGCCCAAAACAAAGTGTCTGTTAACTCTCTTGTTTTCACCCTTAGATGTTCCGCAGGCCAGTGTAAGTTATTAGTGTTTGCTCCGCCTCTGGAGTGTATGTGGTTAGCGAAGGGAGGGCAGTTTGTGCATATTCTATGCAGTCACAGATGGCTCGTTAGGTCAACAGAGACGGACCGCTCCTGCCTGTCCTGTGTGAACCTGGGCACTGTGTGAAATGTCTGTCTCTCCCATATGGTGACACAGATCCATATATCGTTTATCTATATTTAGCTTTGTTTGTTTCGTGTGTGGGAGACAGTACGAGTGTGTATGTGTGTGGGAGACAGTATGAGTGTATACGTGGATCCAGAGAGGGAACCCCCTGTGTCTGAAGTCCATTGTTGTGGTTTTGTTGTGTTTGGGATGCACTTCCTGCGGTGAGAGGTCAGCATCACACAGCCTTGCCTGGCTCCTGAATAATTCATGCCATTGACTTTGTGTCAGCTTTCACGGGCCAGCCCATGGATGTTTTATTCATTTATCTCATTTAGGGGCCCTGCCTGCACCTGTTCCACCATTAAGCACCCTGCTCATTTGCATTTGATGCTAATTTAGTTTACTGGCAGGCCCCAGACTTGCCCGGTAAATTTTGTTTTCATATAGACAGATATTACCGTATACATATTAGTAAGACTTATTGCATCTTTTTTATTTCTGTGTATGAATGTGTTTGTGTTTGTTATTGAGCATGAAAGAGAGAAAGAGACAGAGACTGTCTTTGATTCAGGAATTGTCGATTTATTTATTTTGATAAGAAAAGTAAAATGCCCCTTGTTAACAATGTCCAGTCCACAAAAAGACTGAATGTGTGTTTGTGCGCAGACTTGCACACGTGCATTTGTATATGTCTGTGCTTGTGTGTGTGTGTGTGTGTGTGTGTCTGTGTGTGTTTAGTTGGTGCTGGGGAGAGAAGACTACCCCCGGGGCATGTTTAGCACAGATGTGCCCCTCTCTCTTCCTCCTCTTAGCTGTCCACTCTGTTCCCTCATCCTGCATGAAGATCACCTTTCCTTCAAATACGCATTCATTCACACACACACACACACACACACACACAGAACAAACGCATATGCATGCACACACATGTGGATGTGCACACATACATACACATATTCAGACACACACACACACACACACACACACACACACACACACACACACTCACTCACTCTGTCACCCATCTGTCTCTTTTGCTCTTTGTGCTATATTTATCACTGTCTCAGGTGAATACATTTATAAACGCTCCTCAGTGTGTCACTGAAATGGAGCAAAAAAAAAAAAAAAAAAAAAAACCGCCTTGACTTTTAACCCTTTAAGTGCCCTGCTGCTGGGTAGGGGATTAGCACAGGCTGGAAACCTCCACTTGAGAGTCACTGCTGCATCTGCAGTCGTCTGCCTGGATAAACGCACCTCTGTGTGACCACCCAGACCATCGAGTGTGTGTGTGTGTGTGTGTGTGTTTACAGGTGTGTGCACATATGCTCGTGCACGTTTCATTAGCGTCATTAGAGAAAAGTGAGTCTATTCAGTGGGTGACTGCACTTAAATATGTATTTAACGCTGAACGTGCCTGTCACTGTTGGACCTGTATGAGTGCAAGCGTGTGTGTGTGTGTGTGTGTGCGATTGTGTGTGTGTGTGTGTGTGTGTGTGTGTGTGTGTGTGTGTGTGTGTGTGTGCGTGCGTGCATGTGTGTGCATGCATGCATGTGTGTGTGTGTGCGTGTGTGTGTGTACATTCCCCCCTCGAGGGAATCAATGCTCTTACTCAAGCCCGTCTCCCCTCACACAGGCTTGGCACTGAGAACCTCTCAGTGATCTTAATTGCCCTCACACTCTTCATTCATGCTCACTTACTACACTTTTCATAAAACTTTATGCTCCTTATAGAACTTTAAAGAGCATTAGAAGTCATCAGGCCTTCTAACAGTCCTATTTATGCTCATGCAAAATCTACTTAGTCATATTTGATGAGGCCTTTATGTGTGTCTGTACTCTACAAGGGCACCGGATCAGAGGCAGAAAGCTGAGAGTGAAGAGCAGTGCTTTATATGCCGAGAGGCCGATCAGTCACACCGATCATTAGAGTTGATCCAACTTTAGGAAGGCCACCAGTGATCTGTCTCCAGACATGGTGTCTGGCTCCTCTCAGCTGCTCAAAATGCATGAGCTATGTTTAGTGACAGGAACAATTTCCTGTATGTTTTGGCTTCAGAGCCGAGGATTGTGGGAGTTGTAGTGAATGGGATGTATGTAGGCTGGAGGCAGCTGAGCTGCTGAGTAGCAGATCGTTATGCAGCCCCCAAGGTGTTAGCGGCTTCACTGGGCTGGCCTGGAGCTGCCTGCCTGTTTTGTTCCTGATCTTTCTCTCTCTTTCTCTTTCATTTTTTTTTCCTGGGGCTGGGCCAAGTTGCCCCAGGGGACTGTGGGTAACTGTGATTGACAGGCAGATGCATACGGAGGTCGAAGCTTCTTTAAAACGTCAATGGGCTTTCATCTGGCAGCGGACACAGCTCCCTTTATGTACACACAAACATACACACACACACACACACAAACACACACACAAAAACCCTCTAACGCACTGTATACAATTGCTACTACTTTTTTCTAACTCCCATACCACAATTCTGTGAGACATAATGCAACCCAGTAAGACATAACAGAACCAAGTAATTTTTTTTCCCGTTTCAGTCAAACTGAAACCTTTTTGATTTGGTATGAATTTGGATTTTAATGTTAAAATGAATATACTATTGAATACTGGACAGAAAAAGAAGAGTGTACACGATGACTCCCTATACAAGCTCACATTCTTTAACTCTGCAATTTAAAATGCATTTTTAAAAAACTCAAATCTTATCAAATGCATGAACTGTCCTGTAAGGCATAAACAACTGACCACATCAGCATCAGTTACACACAACACAGAAGAAAGACTTATAAATAAATGGATAAATAAAGCACCTTGTACCTTTTCCTCCAGATGTGCTTCCACTTCATGCAGATGTGGAACAATAATAAGTTATTTGGCTTTTGCCTTTGTGAATCCCAAAATGTGAAGCTCCCTGGGGAACCTATGTGTACTCCACCACTTGCCCCCAGGAGCTGGAGCTGTTACCATCTGACTCCAGTGGGGTGTGGGGCTCACATTGATGACATCAGCAACAGTGCAGGCTGGGAGCTGCAGTGTTAGCATGTTGTGGCAGGGCTGGAAACACAGCGCTCCACTCCCACAGCCAGGCAACGTCTGCTTGGGCTGCCCCTCCTGCACTGGTCTTTTATTCAACATGGAGTGCTGGTAGAAAACACACACACACACACACACACACACACACACATCCAGAGGGCAGAGAAAGAGAGAGAGCTGCAGTCAATGGCAAGGCAGCTCAGTGGCTCACGTCTGTGAGTACTGGGAGAAGAAGGAGTGTTTTTGAAGAGATAAAATTGAGATGGACGTCTCCAGCTGCTGCCCAAACCATGAGGAGCTTTTCATCTGTCACCATTACTAGCTATTTGTGACTCTGGAGTGAAGTTTGTTGTTTTGACTCTGGAATGAAGATCCACATACATACCCAGACACACACACACACACACACACACACACACACACACACACACACACACACACATACACACACACACACACACACACACACACATACACACACAGCTATGTTGCAGTTATTGTCCTTTCCCCCTTCTTCTTTCATTCATAAAGCAGAACTTCCTTCTCTAAGGCTGTCTGCAGTCTCTCCTCTTCTGTAAGGAAGTCTGCAGTCTCTCCTCTTCTGTAAGGAAGTCTGCAGTCTCTCCTCTTCTGTAAGGCATTCTGCAGTCTCTCCTCTTCTGTAAGGCTGTCTACAGGTCTACAGTCTCTCCTCTTCTGTAGTCATGTTTGTTCTCTTACAGAAGGAAGGGGACTGTGGGAGCCACACTGACCCCAATGAATTATATTCCAGTTCTCCAGAGGCTATCTGTGAGCTGTTTAGGCAGCTCCATGGAGGAGAGGACTGAGAGAGAGAAAGAGAGAGAGAGAGAGGGAGAAACAAAAAATGTCCTCTTCATCCCTTCATCCTTAGGAGCATAATGTCCTACTCACTTAGCCTAGTAGGGTGAAGAAAGATGCTCACTCTGTGTGTGTGTGTGTGGTGTGTGTTCTTTGAGCACTCTGGACATTTCTCTCCACAGGAAGAGTTGCTCTGCCTCCCACAGAGCACTGCATTGTTGTTATACCTTCCCTCCTCCACCCAGTGATATCTGCAGCCTTGACAACAGAGAACCACCACCCAAAAACAACAAGTACACACACACTCACATGCACACACACACACACACACACTCACACACACACATGCATACATGGCCAATTTCTACTTCATCTTTTCCTGGATTTGTTTATATAGGACATAACTAGTTGTAAACATGGGTGGTGTTAAGCGAAGGTGGAGTTAACCCATCCATCTTCCCTTGGTCCAGCCTCTCTGTCCGCACCACCTTTCTCTTTCCTCCTGCCTCGGTTCAGCTCTCATGTTTTCAGTTCAGTGCACTTTTACCTCAGACATTCCCAACACAGCCAAAAGAAGATTGGCTTTAATTCTTCAAAGGTGCTTATTCAAGCATCACACCCTGAGATTAAAGGTTTAGGTCTCGGTGTTTCCCAGTCCCAGCGCTAATGCCGTGTCCAAGGGCTAATCTGACTCTTGTGCAAAGATGCCCCCCCGCCACCAAAACGGAAGCAAAAAGCCCGGAGTGACTGGCTGCGCTTGTGCTCGACGCTTTAACTGCCTGATCCGGATTGGTGGGAGTGTTGTCTCCTGAGCCTGTCACAGATTGAGTGTTTACAGCGTGAGGCCGTGAGCAGGGCGGCAGCACAGAAAACAAACAAAAACACATTAAGCTCTTGGTGCGCAAAGCACTTTCCGGGAGGAGAGGGTCCGTACAGGTCTCTCTGTTTAGCTCTGTGCTCTCCAGTTCAGTCCATGTATTTGTTTTTGAGATGTCAGGGTAATACTCCCTCTCTCTCTCTCTCTCTCTCTATCGTTCTCTCTCTTTCTCTCTCTCTCTCTCCTCTGTGGGGGTGAAATGGAGCTGGGTGCAATTTTCTAATTCAGTCAAATAAAGCGCTCCTTTTGTCAGCTGTCAGACGCCCAGCTTACAGGGGTCAGAGGTCGCGATGCTGCTTTCAGGAGAGCGCAAATCGATTAGCCGTCAAGCCGCTGCCACCTCGTGCGTTTTCTCGGCCAGTCGTGGGGAGACGCCACAGCCCCATTTCCATAATTGCTCACAGCCTTAAGTGCTGTTACCTTTAAGAGTGGGGGAGTCGGGAGAGGGGGTAGGAAGAAATCAAGAGGCAAATAAAGTGAATAAATAATGAATGTGCGTGTTTGTATGGAACAGGATCCATCGATTTATAACTGGAATGGTTCCGTCAGGTCCTAATGCCTGACCTCACTAGCTTGTAGACATTCTTCCTGCTCCTTCCACCAACTCTGTGTTCTGAACGAAGGTTAAGTCTAGAATCAGCAGGTCTTCAGGATGCTTTTCGAGGCTCTAACATGGGTGGAGGGTTCATGATGGTAGAGTTTATGTCTCCTCGTCATCCTCTGCGTCACCTCCAAGAGCGACGGGCTGTGGTTGGCCGCGTCAGCCAGCCGCTGTGGTTTAATGGCCCTGCGATGCTTCTTTCTGATTGGCCTGATTGATTGACAGTCACCTCTCTGTGATAATTGTCTGTGGCTGGTAGATAGTGGCCGGGCTCTGGGCTGTAATGAGAAGAGCAGCTCATCTGTTTATGGTTTGGTCTGACTCCAGCCAGGAAGAGAGGGCAAAGGTCGCCAAGGGGTTGTGAAAGGTGCCTTGTGTGGCCACCACTGGTATGCAGAGAGGTAGAAAGAGAGTGAAGGAGTGTGGGAGAGAGAGAGACAGAGAGAGAGAGAGAGAGAGAAATACAAGGAAGCAGAAAGGGACAGAGCAGGAGAAAAACAGAAAGAGGTGACTAGTTAGGAGACTGAGGGGGTCCAGCCACAAGTCAGCTCCATCCTCCCCCTCCTGAACATTACATTACCCAGCATGTGCTTCCAGCCCGTTCCCCACCCCCTCAGCAGAGCTGGCTGACCTGGCTGCAGACGCTCCTCCTTGAGAGATGTGCACGCGCTCACAGCGGCTCACTTAAGCCGTAAAGGGCCTGTGATAGGTGTGGACCGGCCTTTTATCGACCCTGCACTCGCCTGTATTAATAAACGCCTGCATTCACACCCGCACCTCTCATCCCCTTATCTGAGCTTCCTCTCTCGTGACAGATGAGAGTGTCTGGAGGGAAGCGTGGTCAGACAATGGCCAGCGTGTGTACACTCGCGCGCTTACGTGCGTGCGTGTGTGTGTGTCGGTGGGTGGGTGTAATGAGAGGCATGTAGCTCTGATTGGTGCTGATTTAGTGCTGTGCTCTGTGGCGTTAATGGGCTCACACAGAGAGGGAGATGTGACAGCAGATCCAGGCCATCTTTAAGGGCCTCGGCCTTCTCATTACTGACCAGCTCTGATCACTCAGCTGCACTGCCAGACGCCTCGGAGCTGGTTTAACACCAGCCTGGGATCTCACAGGCAAACAAATTATACACAAGATTTACATTTGTGTGCTCATTTTCGCAAATGATGATCGTAATGAAAGCTGAGAATGAGGGGACAAAATGTCATGAAGTAGAGCTGGAGCAAGGGAGAGGGGGAGCGGGGATGAGGGAGAGGGGGAGCAGGGATGAGGGAGAGGGGGAGCAGGGATGAGGGAGAGGGGGAGCGGGGATGAGGGAGAGGGGGAGCGGGGATGAGGGAGAGGGGGAGCAGGGGAGCAGACAGGCTAATGTCATTCATGGGTGCTGTATGGCGTGCTTTATTGAGGCCCTCGCTCCCCGACCTCTCCGTTACTACATCATCAAATTACAAATTCCATTACAATGAAATGTTTACAGCGACACCCAGCTCACGGCTGTTCTCATTTCCCTGCGGCCTGCCCGAGTGTGTGTGTGTGTGTGTGTGTGTGTGTGTGTGTGTGCGTGTGTGGAGCTGGGGGTGTGAAGGTGTTTTCCCACCCAGTAGCCGTGCATGTTTGTGAAGGCAGAGCTGACGTATGACGAGCCACAAGCCTCCAGGAGTGGAGAAGGGTCCCGCAAAGGGACGATGGGATCACAGACTCGGATGCCAGTTCGATGCAGGACAGCGCACTCCGCGGTCACCGCGGAAACGCAAGCAGGAGAGGGTGTGTGGCACGAAACCGCTTTCGGCCAGCGCTAAAAGCGTCTTCGGTATGGGTGATGGGTACACGGGCCAGAGTGTTAGACGGAGAGTGTGCACTGTGCTGCTGGATGCAGTGGCCGATGTGTTACTAGGCCAGGCTGGGGAGGAAGGCGCGGATATAGCAGCAGTTTGTGTCCTGTAATATTGAGGTCAAAGTCACCGAGTTTTGAAAGAGGAGAAGCATTAAAAATGTATGAAGGATACGACTGTTTTACTGGGCTGCCCCCCCCCCCACTGTTGTCCGATTGTAACGGATTTTCTGTTTGATTCTGGGGTCTTTAGTTGTGTTGGATTTACTGTCGGAAGTTGGGTTTTGAATTGTAAATGAGAGCTCGTAAATTAGCAGCCTTATTTTCCTATCTAATGCATCATAATTTAGGAGCCTACGAACACTGGGGTGTTAATTAGCAAAATAGCACTGAAAGGACGTGGGATTTATGTTGCTTTTGCTGGGAGTTTTCCGAGCCTAAAAAGAGCGCGGGGGCGGGGCAAAGGCGGGAGAGTGGGCGGCGCGCGCAGCGCCTGGCCTGGCTAAATCAATTCATAAAAGAGTCGTGTGATATATGGAGCTGCTGAGATCCTCACGGACAAATGCAGGAAATTTTTGTGACCTGAATTCTCAGGAAGAATCACATAAATTTGATGATAGTGGCAGTGGTGGTTTCTCTCTTTCCACCTTCCTTTTTCACTCTTTCTCTTTGTCTCTCTCTCTCTCTCTATTTCTCTCTCCTTACCTTTTTTCTTTAATTTTGGCTCTCTCTCCCTCTCCTCTCTCCCTCTCTCTCTCCCTCTCTCTCTCTCTCTCTCTCTCTCTCTCTCTCTCTCTCTCTCTCTCTCTCTCTCTCTCATTCCCTGTGCCCGTCTGTGGAGAGAAGCCACTAGTGTGGTGGAGGAAAACAACTGCCTTAGGTGTGAATAAGATTAAGCTGGTAGGGAGAGAGGAGAGCTAGCGGCTCTGACTTCCCGACTGCCCTGAACGCGTTCCTCCAGTCAGAAACACTCGTCCCATTTGCTTTTCAGATGAGGTGCAGTTCTGGGCGTGGGTGCATGAGGAGCTCTGTCTCCGCTTCCATCGGGTCTTCTCCTGGCCAGGTTTCACCTCCTGAGCGTGTAGCTGTCCCGCGGCCGAGCGCAGGGCCCCGTAGCCGTCCCGCGGCCGAGCGAGGCTGTGTGCTGCTCTAAGACAAAGTCAGTGCTGTTTGTTGCTGTAAGACACAGTCCACGCTGTGTGCTGTAAGACACAGTCCACGCTGTGTGCTGCTCTAAGACACAGCCGATGCTGTGTGCTGCTCTAAGACACAGTCGAAGCTGTGTGCTGTAAGACACAGTCCACGCTGTGTGCTGCTCTAGGACACAATCAATGCTGTGTGCTGCTGTAAGATTATATTGTCCATAGTTGTTTACCATTTTAAATTAAAAAATGAATGCGATTACACTGTAAGTGGACAAAATTAGAACAAAAAGTCTAAAACAGTATGTACTGCAGAATGATAGCATTTGTGGAGTTAATGTTAAGCTGTTTGTGAATTGACTGTATTGCAGGTTTGTGGTATGAGGTGGTACTGTCCTGTTAGGGCCGATCCGTGTGAACTGTGGCTGTGCTGCGGGTCATGCTATATTCTGCACTAATGACATCAGGCAGAGTGGGTCTTGCTTGAAATGTATAGTTATTGATTAGTCATCTCACTCCCCTCTCCCTCACCCCCACCTACCATGGTCGGGTCTCCATCTGTTCCACCCACCCTACTAACACCAACAACCACCTCATCAGCACTGTCATCACCTACAGGAAGGCAGGGCTGAGATCCAAAAACACACAGCCACTAACAGAGCCCCACTGTTGACAGAAAGATGCCTAACATGTAGAAAATAACACAGTGTGTGTGTGTGTGTGTGTGTGTGTGTATGTGTGCTAGTACTCTACCAGTGCGTGTGAGTTTGTGTGTGTGTGAGCAAGTGTGTGAGTGTCTGTGTGTGTGTGTGTGTATGTGTGCTAGTACTCTACCAGTGTGTATGAGTTTATGTGTGTGTGTGTGTGTGTGTGTGTGTGTGTGTGTGTGTGAGCATGTGCGTGAGTGTCTGAGTGTGTGTGTGTGTTTGTGTGTGTTTGTAGGAAGGGGAGCTTTGCTTTACTGTGACCTCTAAGCCGATGCTCACATCTGGTTTAGACCCCCGAGCCTCTGGAATGGATCACCTCACAGCCACAGGACGTAGCTTCTCCCTGTGTCTTAGAAAAACAGACGGTGGAGGCCAGCCTACGGTCCCGAGCCCTCCCAGCCGCCCCCAGTCCAGCGGGAGGTGCTGTGGTGACACAGAGTCAAAGATTAAAGTCCTGCTGGAGGTGGCGTGAAGTCCCGTGCATGTCAGGAAGTGCTGGGTGAGACTGGGCTGTAGAGGGCTGTGCTGTGGGGTGCGCAGCTCGTGGAGGTTCCCCGTGTGGCTCTGGGCAGCTGATGTATGAGCATCCAGGCTGTTTTCACGGGAACCCATCCATCATGACACTGTCAGGCATCGACACGCCAGTCCTGTGCAGCGGTGCCCTGACCTCCACGCTGAGGGGGAGAGAGAGAGAGAGAGAGAGGGGGAGAGAGAGAGAGAGGGAGGGAGAGAGAGAGAGGGAGGGAGAGAGAGAGAGAGGGAGAGGGAGAGAGAGAGAGGGAGAGAGAGAGAGGGAAGGAGAGAGAGAGAGAGGGAGAGAGAGAGAGAAATGGAGGAAAGGATGCTAGGGATGCCTCACACCTCACTACTGCAGCAATGGATACAATTTTGAGGAGATCCACTTTGCTCACTTTCCATCCATCCATCCATCCATCCGTCCATCCGTCCGTCCGTCCATCCGTCCACCATCCATCATCCTGCTCTCCCCTTTTCCAGTTGTCATGAACTCCACAGGCCGCGCTGTGATTGGAGCAGCTCGGGGTAACGTTGCCGTGTGACGGGAGAGAATTGCATGCAGCACAGGTTAAAGGGGTCAGGTGACCGGAGAGAGGGGACCGGCAGTGGTAGCACCAGCCCGGTGACTTCAGAGGAATGACTCCTGCCGGGAGCGTGGGCCTGACAGCAAACACGCGCTTGCAAACACGCGCTTGCAAACACGCGCTTGCCAGTGTTTCTTATTTAGTTTCTATGATTCTACCATTTGTTACTTTTCTCCCAAACTGTTGTTTTTTTCTGCACCGTACTGGTGTTTCAGACAGTCCACCACTATCCACTGCAGCTCCACCCCTCGGGTCCGGAGGTGCCCAGACGCTGATGGCAGGCCGTGTAGATTTGTTCTGTTGCTTTTTATAATTTGCCCCGGAAATGTCACCAATCGGCCCGGTGTAATGAACGGTGCTCTCAGTCCCAGGCATGACAATAGTAGGAAGGTGTGTGCTGTGTGCTGTGTGCCGGAGAGAGGGGGGGTGTGGGGCTGTCTGTGTGTGTGTGTGTGTGTGTGTGTGTGTGTGTGTGTGTGTGTGTGAGAGAGTGTGTGTGTCAGTGTGTGTGTGTGTGTGTATGTTTTTGTTTGGGTGTGACCATGAATACAGCAATAAAATTATTGTGTGTGTGTGTGTGTTGTTTTGTTGAGGATTAGTTATATGAGTTCATTCTGTCATGTTTAGCCTCAACTATGTTATATGAGCTGGTACTCAGAAAAAACTCTCTTTTTCCCTCATTCTCTTTTTCCCTCATTCTCTTTCTCTCAATTTGAACACAAATTGTTGAGACAACGTGTGCTCATCTTCAGTGCTCACACATGCAGACAATGTGTGCTCAGCAAGAGTGTGTGAGGGAAATAAGCATTAATGATGGGTGGAATAAAGAGGCTGTACACACGTGTGTATGTGAGGTTCTCGGCATGCTGGGATATTGTGTACACCGCCTGACTACAACACATCAGCAGGTGTGTTCGTACCGACCCCCCCGCAGTCTGATGAGCATCACGGGGGGAGGCACACTTAACACGGCAGGAGAAATACTGACAAAGGAGCCCGTAACAGTGTGTGTTCAGATGTTCAGAGTGTATCTTCAGACGGTACGTTCAGATGTTCAGAGTGTGTGTTCAGATGTTCAGAGTGTGTTCAGATGATGTCTTCATAACCCTCAACGCAACTGTGAAGCCACTGCTTGTGAATCCATGCACACTGAGTGATGGGTGCAACCCGCTAATAAACATCGGCAAAAAACTTCAGCACAAGCATCCTGCCGACAGGACTGTGCCCACTGCTGTCCTTGTAGAGAGTGTCTCCACCTGTCGTGCTTAGACCAGTAAGCACGACAGTCTGGATAAAGCTGACCCAGGCCACACCCCCTCGACCTCCAGGCCGTCCCCTAGACTCCGCCCCCCCCGGATACAGCACCCTGCGGGCCTGGATGTCGGGGTGGCTGTAGCCAGATGAAGAAGTGCAGGGAGGTTGTTGTGTAATCGACGTTGTATGTTGCTGGCGTTGATTTTTTGCTCGTGGTGGTGGGAGATAAAGTTGTCGAGAGCTCAGTCTGTGTCAGCGGAGCTGCAGGTGCATCTGGGAGGGACTGGGGGGAGACAGAGCATGAGGCAGGAGTGTGTGTGTGTGTGTGTGTGTGTGTGTGTGTGTGTGTATGTGTGTGTGTGTATCTGTATTCATCTTGCATGCAATCATTATCGGTGATCAGTCACTGATGTTTTCATCCCAGTACCTTCCATTCAAAGGCTGGAGGCATGTTACAAGTTTTTTATTGAGACACACACACACACACACAGTCCTCGTCCACCTCCAGGAGCACAGGTCACAGCTCTCTGTGTGAGGGGAGAGCGCATGGACTGGCACGCTTTATTTATCTTCTCTCTGAGGCCAGAATGGCGGCAGCCGAGATGCATTTTAATGAGCCATTATATGAGAGTTCTCCCCGAGAACCAGCTCGCCTTACTCAGGTCAAGGGTCGCGAACCCTTACACGCCATGCATTTACCAGCAAGCTGAGGCCCAAGCGCGCGTAGGAGGGAGAGATTAACACACACCGCTGGGGGGGGTTACAGCCAGTGACACCGAGCATCTCACACATAATGAATTCACTGGATATAAGAAGACGTGCAGAGCTGTGTTCATAGACAGTAGCGAACACGCATGATGTTGAACATCACGGTGATTCTCACAGACAGGAATGTCACTTAAACAACCTACAGAACTTTAAACACACTATGGAAGACTTGATTCCATTCACTTCTCCACAACCCCTTTTGTGTTAGCGGGCCCTATGTGTCCCGAGGATGGATGGGCGGAGTCAGAGCTCCTGATTGGCCGTGGGCTTCGGTTGTGTTCAGGTTTTATGGCTCTGCAGCTCCGTGACCTGCTTTACTGGAGCTCTTTGCATACACTGGATCAATAATGGGAAGTCAAAAGCCTGCAGCTATACAGCTCTATAAAAGTGTGTGTGTGTGTGTGTGTGTGTGTGTGTGTGTGTGTACCCTTATTTACCCTCACCCCTGTTCAGTTCCTTGTACTTCCACTCTGAACCCTTGGTTTCTGGTGATTGGATGCACACACTTAATTAGGGTGGCCCATCTCCGTTCGATGTCGCCGAGTGCGTTCCGGTGCATTTGTGTGTGTGCATGTGTGCGTGTGCGTGTGTGTGTCTATGCATTGTTGTGCCCACATGATAATTGAATGTGCGCTCGTCCAGCATCCGAACCAGCGTTCCAGCTCACACCTTAATTAGTTTAGCTTTGTGTCTGGCTGCTGGGCCATCAGCGGCCAATCGATAGCACTCCGGAGAGCACGACGCTGCTATTGGAGACAGATCCGGCAGTGGTGCGGCCAGGCCTGACCCTGCCTCCGCCCCTCTCTCCATGGGGGCATTGGAAATAGTGGCTGCTCTACGCCTCACCAACGGCCTGGCTTAATTGTACTGATAAATGTGTCTTGGTGAGTGTACATGCATGCGAGCTTGCATCTGTGTGTGTGTGTGTGTGCGTGTGTGCGTGTGTGTGTGTATGCTCACTCCCCCATCCCTCTCATCCTCAAACAAAAAACTAAACAAAAAACTAACAAATAAACAAACGAAACGATGAGATATTCAGCTCTATTGGAATTCAATGGCTGCTTTGTTTAAATCTCATATCCACAACTTTATCTTTATGAGTTCTGCTTTGTGAAGCCGGTTTTCACTCTGCTGCTCACTCTTGCCTTAACTTAGTCCCTGAATATCAGCAAATCACATTACCCCTCCTCCACAAAACCGTTTAAAGAAAATTTGCTGAAATAATTGTCCTCCTTTACCTCGAGGAGTCCGTTATTGAATAAGAGAAGTATCATTTGAATGAAACAATTATGTAGTTCCAGCATCATGCCCCAAACCTCCCTCCTCTCTGCACACACATCCCCATCGTTGCAAACGATCCTGCATCACACATTTACTCAATTGTACCATGGCATATTATTTGTTGCCGTTAAAAGCTGGAGAGGAGAAGATAATTGCGAGGACTGGCAGTATTAGTTAAGTACGTGTAATGGTGGGCTGGGAAAACACTAAATGGCGGTTGTAATATTTAGGTGCTGTGTTCATTAGCTCCTGCTCTGCCTCCAGTGACCTGCAGCGGCTGCCCTGGATCCTCCTCTGCTTTCTAATGAGCGATGAAAATTACCGCTTCAAGAAAAGATGCGCAATTTATTTAGCCGGAGTGGCAGGCTGCGTTCAGCAACGACATCGGTGAGATCCAGCTCGTTAGAATCGGCACAATAAAGCGACCTCGTGTCAGCGGGGAAGTTCGGCCCGTGAGGGGAAGGATTAGGGTGCAGAGATTCAGTCATTCGGATGTGGGCAAGAGATGGAGGCCAGGACTGGTCCAGGGTGACGGGGTAGATGTCCTCCGCCCAGCTGACTTGCTTGTCAGGCCAGAACTCATTGCTGGAGGAACCAAGAGAATTTTCACCATTCCACTCAGAGCATGGTTTTAAAACTTTGTGTGTGTGTGTGTGTGTGTGTGTGTGTGTGTGTGTGTGTGTGTGTTTGTTGGTTAAAGTGGCACACATTTACAGCCCATTTTTGTGTTTTCTTTCCACAAAAGCAAACAAAAACAAATCTCCCTTAAGATAAATCTTAAGCCTTTCACAAGCCAGTGTCAGGTGCAAGATAATGAAAATACTAACCAGACACAGCACAGGCTCCACTGTCCTGGGCCTGTGGTGTACTGACCACGCCAGTGCCAGAAGTGTAGAGTCCACCTCAAGAAAGAGAGTCAGAGAGCCTGTGGGAGACACGGAAGCATTCTGAAATACACACACACACACGTGTGTGTGTGTGCGCTGTGTACACACAGACACATACAATGGCTTTGGCACGAATCTCCGTCTACTCACACCACAAGTGCCACTTGAGATTTGTGTCGAGCTGGACAGATTCGGCTGGAACCGGGGGCGGACAGAAGGCGTGAGGGGAAGAGGGAGGAGTGGACAGCAGACGGGGGAGGGGGGGGGGGTGAATGTCTTCTGGAACCGGCCCAAAAGCCACGAAAGCTTTACCTCAGTCGATTATCATCGCTTTGAACATCGACGAACATGTTCCACCACCAAGAATGCATCAGTCCGCCAGCTAGCAATCTGAAAACCAGGCGTAGTGGCGAACTCCCGCTAGCCGTTTGCCGCCAACGCTGGTAGCGGCGCTCATCTCTGATGAGCGTCTCCGCCGCGTCCCTCCCTGCACCTTAACGTCGGGAGTAAGTGAAGCCTTGGAGATTCATTAGGAGATTGAGTGGAATTACGAGAGCACGGGGCCTGGGGAACATCCCCTTAATAACACAGAGCACAACATGAAAGGAGCTCCTCAGACGAGGACCTTCGTTTTCCGTGTGCACTGGCGCCTTTGAAGAGGGCTTAGGAGCACAACGGGGAGAGATGGAGAGATGGAGAGAGGGAGAAGGAGGAGAGACAGGAGGGATATCCTTGGAGGAGTGCACAAGTCCCGGGGAGTGGGGGGGG
>JAOXYF010000010.1:3598724-3621609 GCA_028565775.1 Sternarchorhynchus goeldii
GGGGTGGAGGAATGAGTGGGGGGGGGGACTTTTCAGATGTCTCGCTCAGATCATTCTCGGGTGAAGCAATTGGGCCGATGGTGATAAAGACAGAGGGGCTGAAGGTGAGGAGAGGAGGAGATCAGGCAGATGGAGAGAGATATCACGGCGGTGGAGGAGAGTGGAGAGAGCGCCGCGGATACACCCGGCAGTGAAGACGTAGCCCGCACACATTTGTATTCTATTCCCTCCCTCTCTTTCTGTCTATAACCCTCTGTCTCCTTCTCTCCCTCTCCCTCTCCCTCTCCACCTCTCTCTCCCTCTCCCTCTCCACCTCTCTCTCCCTCTCTCTCTCTTTCTCTCTCTCTCTCTCTCTCTCTCTCTCTTGGTCTGCGTTAGCCCTCATAAAATATTCATGTTGGTTGTGCTCACTGGCATAATTGCCATCTCAGCCCCTGAATAATTGATGACCAGTGCCATTGACTTGGTCTCATTTACTGAGGGTGTGGGTAACACCATACTCACACATAAGCCACATGCTCTCACGCCACACGGCTGCACTTAGCGCTGACATTAGATTAGCGCAGCCACTCTGCTAGCGCCCCATCACCACCGCCCGCCCAGCTAGAGCCAGCTGATTGGAGGGGGCGGCATTCGCTCTTTATGGGGCTACGAGGTGGTAACTTGAGGGCAGAAATGCTAATATGGATCCCAGGATAATTTGTTTTTGTCTTTAAGAACAAGTCAGATTGGATCCAAAGGGCAAGGGATGGTTTTTAGAAGTGTTTAATAACAAGTGTCCTGTAATGTCTTTGTGTGAGCGGGTATATAATAATTTTTGTGAAGGCGAAAGAAGTAATTATAAATGCAGCAGCCAGCAACCCAGGTCTGGAACACATGTGACCCCTAGCTAGACACAGGTTAAAGGTCAATGTGCTGAGGATTACATTAACCCCTGTGACACCTGTCTGCCGTCCTGTTGCTTTATTTCATGCCTTGTTCATATCTTCCTGGCTCTCTCTCTCTCTCTCTCTCTCTCTCTCTCTCTCTCTCTCTCATTCTTTTTCTCACTGGTGTTTCCTCATGGTTATACCCCCATATGCCCCTCCTTGCCATCATAACTGTACGTGGTGGTCGTGGGCAACTGTAGGCCTCAGCAGATACGTCTGTCTCGTGGGTCCGGTCGTGGTCTCCACCTCTCGTCCTCTCTCTCATGCTGGCAGACACTGGGAGCTCTGGCCCTTGTCTGATGCTGCCTGTCATAATAGCTTGTGTTAATTGAAGTGCTCTTAGCTGTACCATTTGCAATCTGCTGCCCAATCACTTCTAAAAGCATAAGGTCCTTGTCCAGTGTGCCCTATGGAGGGATAGTGCGCACTTTAATAAACATTACATATGTGATTACCTGTGGCCCGCCTGTCTGGCTTGAGCTGTGGAGCACTTCATTGCTCTGTGTGTGTGTGTGTGTGTGTGTGTGTGTGTGTGTGTGTGTGTGTGTGTGTGTGTGTGTGTGTAGATTAGCAGCACGTACGAGCACAAAGGTTGGGGTATGCTGTCAAGCTAAAGCGAGGACACCAGGGTTTTTGCTGGGGATTTAGTGGGACTGAGAGAGTGTGTGGTATCAGTGTTGGGGTTAAGCCTAGTGTTCGGAGGAATGGATCTCCATGCTACTGACACACAGGGGCAGCTGAGTGGGAAAGTGGGAGTGAAAGAAAGATAGATAGAGAGAGAGAGAGAGAGAGAGAGATCATGCAGCGCTCAGACAGCCTGCAGCAGTGAAGTATCAGAGCGAAAGACAGCATGGCTTAGAGATCTTACAGTAAACGATCTGACAGAAGCCTGTAGGAGCCCATCACAGCCAGCCCACCGGGACTAATCTGTTTACCTAAACTGCGCTTGGTGCTAGTTGTGGACACACAGACACACAAACCCACATACTTGCACTCAGAATGTGCTTTGACTCATTTGGGGATGGTGCCTGTATTTCAGTATTGTGTGATTTCGTATGGTGTAGGTCAGAGCAGGATTACTGCCACTTGTAAGAACATCATCACTCCATGTCACTCACTCGTGTGTGTGTGTGTGTGTGTGTGTGTGTGTGTGTGTGTGTGTATTTGTGTATGTGAACCTGAGTATCTGTGTGTTCCGTGGGTAGAGGTAAGAATGGATAGAACAAAGGGGTGACAAAAGGATGAAAGGATGCAGGAGGATGAGTGTGGAATGTGTAATGACAAGGGTATCACTCAGACAGTGCATGAAGGCCTGGATCCACACTGAGCCTGTTCAGATCCAGGCAGCTCAAACACAGAGCAAGTCCCACACAGTTGTCAAAGAACGCGACAGCACCACATATGCACATACACACACACTTATGTATAGTAATGGAAAGCCTCTGTGTGTGTGTGTGTGTGTGTGTGTGTGTGTGTGTGTGTGTAATGAAGTGTAGCAGTGGAAATGAAGACATATGAATGAAGCAGGTAAAAATCCCAACTGTGGTGTAATTAATAGTGGAAATCTGAACGCAGGGCCGTGGGAGTGGGAACACAAGGTAAAATGGTGTTGGGGTGTGTTAGTACCACGCCTTCTTTAGCCATGTGGACTAACACTCTCCTCAGAACAGGCTGTAATTGACAAAGAAAAAAAAGATCATTTGTCAGAGAGAGAGAGAGACATTCATTTCTATCTGAAGAGAAATATTTGATTCCCTTTGATGGATCATGTGTCTGTATAATTATTAGCATTGGTTTCACAGAACACTGGATGACGGTGCATATGAGAGACCAGCCTGTTTCCTACACCTGCTATTCAAATACAGCATGCAGCCGAGCCGTTGAGACGGCAGTACAAGAAATATTACAGTTTATTTTTATTGGTTTAATTGATGTTCATGGTGAAATCATTTCTGTTCTTGTTAGGGTGTGGTTTTATTATTGACTTTGTCATCAAATGCAAAATGATCTATTTTGGTTTTGGAGGCTCACCAGTGTGATCTTTGAGATGTTCTCTACTATAATCCACCTCTCTCTCTCTCTCTTATCTCTCATTCTATCTCTCTTTCTCTCTCTCATTCCCCAACATACTCTCTCTTTCTGTTTCTCTCTCAGCTTTCTCACAGACTCACTCTCTCTCTCTCTCTCTCTCTCGCTCTCTCTCTCTCGCTCTCTCTCTGTGTCTCTGTTTCATAAGACTGTATGGGATCACAAGGTTGTCAAGCATGTCTCTGGCACACAACAGATGGTCTGCTCTTTATTTCTGCTACCATGTGTTTGGGGTTGTGTGTGTGTGCGTGCCTGTCAGAGAGAGACAGTTCTATCCTTGCGTGAGTTCTGAGTAATAACACCTCTCCTTTACTCTTCTTCCTGGAGCACACGGTCCTGACAGGCAGTGTGGGTCTCCTGCCCTGATCGCAGTACCCATGTGTACTGGTTCACAAGCCCACGTTGGAAGTATCTCGCACGCATCACAAGGCTGCTGTGAAACCAGCCTTCAGTGCTGCACTAATCTGCCCTGTGCTTCTGTATCTCACCAGGTTTTTCCTGAAGTTCTTCCTGAAGTGCAACCAGAACTGTCTAAAGAACGCAGGGAACCCGCGGGACATGCGACGCTTCCAGGTAACGCTGAAGCTCACAGGGCCTCCTGGTGCACGTAGGAGCACCCTGGTAAATCCTGGCCCTCCTACCCTTAATGGACTAAAAGCACTGTAAATTTACACTGTGAAAATCAGCAATCCAAATCAGCAGCACAAAGTAAGGCCTTTGGAACCAAAGCTGCACGAAATTTGCTTTGTTAGTATTTGGCAGCATTACACACAAATGGTATCGCATACGGACATTACTCACACTCTACGGTACTGCAGGTTTGCTTCCTGCTGCCTCTCTGTGGCTCTATTCTCCAACTTTATGTCGCTGATTTCCCCTGCATCTCATTGCTCACTAATTCACCCTGTTTGGCTGATGTATTATTGATAGTTTGAGACGATTCTCCAGCCTGCGTCTGTCATGCTAATGTTCACTTTGATCTCCAGTTATTTGTATTAATTGTGGTGCTGCCGTTTTAAAGAATGACTTTGTGCCTGAACTTAACAAGTGCTTGAAGTGACGTATAGTTGCACAGCCTGCAGTTGGAGCTGTCAGTACATTTGCGTGTGAGTTTTGGATAACCCAATTTAGTCTGCTGGAGAGAGGTGAAATGAACAGCTCTTACACTGACATGCCAGCAGAGATTAGTGAAAAGTGTACACAGCAAAAACTGGACAGTTGCAGTTCAGCCCAGAAGCAGTTGAACACTGTATGAGTTAAATCAGCTCTGTGGACGTTCGTTCAAAAGTGCCACTTCAGGGTCTTGGTTGACATTGTCCCAGGTTAGGTTTAGGATTAGGGTTAGAGTTGGGGTAAAGTTTAGGGTTAGGGTTGGGGTTGGGGTTGGGGTTAGGGATAGGATTGGGGTCGGGTTTGGGTTTAGGGCTAGAGTTAGGACTAGGGTTAGGGATGGAGGGCTTCCTCTGCAGGTCAGTGTCACAGACATGGATGGAGAAAGTAAGGTTTAGATGGAATGTTCTGGAAACAGCATGTTGATGGTGATGCTATGGTGCTCCTATAGGTGGTGGTGTCCACAACCGTCAGCGTGGACGGCCACGTCCTGGCCGTGTCTGACAACATGTTCGTTCACAACAACTCCAAGCACGGTCGCAGGGCTCGACGCCTGGACCCATCAGAGGGCACGCCCTCGTACCTGGAACACGGTGAGCGGGTGTTTGTGTGTGTGTGTGTGAGATACTCACTTGAATGATATGGTGATTTTTTGCTGATCCATGATACGGCGGTGTTCCTTTGACCTTCATTTAAAAATATAAAAGACCAGAATAATTCATTTTGGCTATTGGAGTTAAAGTATAGAATTTAGACAGAGCAGTATTGGTACTGGCTACTAATATCTGTGTGTTCTACAACAGAAGGGTAGGAGCCAGAATATGTGAAAATAAATGTCTTATATTCCTTCTTTAGAAGCGTGTGGTTTTTGTAACTAGGGCTACTTCAAGAAGAAAGTAGTAAGGGTTAGCACACCTGTTTGATAACCCAGGCATGCTGAGGTCTCTCTGACACCCGCAGCACATCCATCTACCTCTGCTGTGAAAGACCACTAAAGCTATGCCTTTAGTCACAGCAAGAGAGAGAGGAGGAGAGAGGGTTAAGAAGAGGGAGAACGAGGGGTAAGGGAGGAGAAGAAAGAGAGAAAGACACTGAGGAGGAGAAGTAGAAAAGTGTTGTGTCTGCACACAGTTTGTAATGTACTGCGGCTGGATGCCTGGCTCACAACCCTCTGACTCACTAGAAAAATTTTCCCCTCCACTGTACTTTTTTCCCCCCACCAGACTCTTTTTATTTGCACAGAGCTAATTAATAACGGCAAGGTCTCCGGCAGCAGGCCGCGATGTGCGTTCAGCAAAACTAGGCCACTTTGTCACGCTCTGTGTAGCGGTGAAGGCGAAGCACACTATCCCTTTACTACTTTCAACAGACGACTGCGGCGCAGAGAGAGCCAGGGGCCTAGGGCCTAGGGCCTAGGGCACCGGGGTGAGTGCGAGGAGTGTGGGGAGTGTGGGGAGTGTGAGGAGTGTGGGGAGTGAGCAGTGTTTGACGGAACCTCTAGTGAGGAACTCAGAAGCCCTGTGGTGTTTAAGGCAGTGTTTAAGGGAAGAGTGGTGCAGGTGGTGCGGGTGGAGCTGGTCTAGCTGCGTACTCCGTCTGCTGTGTCCTACTGCTTACTGCATCTTGTTTGTCAAACAGCTGGCTGCTGAGAACACGGGAGAAGGTCAGTCTGCCACTGTGCGTGCAGTATACACACACACACACACACACATAAACAAACACACACACACACACCCCCACACACACACATACAGATACACACCCCCCCACACACGCACACCTATCTGCCCAGACACACACACACATACACACACACAAAAACACAAAGAAGCTCCAGACTAACCTTGTTCATTAATGTTATTATCTAATGATTACATATCCCTCCAGTGAGGGAGAGTAGCATTGAGAGGAGTGCTGAGGAGAGACGGCATAAAGACTGTGAACGGAGCACTCACTCCGAGTCTCCCCAGAGCCGAGAGCGGTCTCCTTTCACAGGTCGTTACGCTACAGAGTCATTCCGCTTCCCAGCGGGTCCCATGGCCGGATCACCGCCGGGACGTTGCAGTGAGCGTTGGGAATTGGCTGTTCCTCCGCAGAGCTGTTCTTTGGACATTAGCAATAGCCACCAGGCGGCGAGGATGGACTTCAGTTCAGCAAACGCCCTCTTCATCAAAGCTGTACAGCCCCAGTGCAGCACTGCACACACACACCCCGTGCCTCCCCCTCCCGAGTTGGAAAAAAAAGACCAGCCGATCCAGCTTTCCCCATGCGGCCTGTTCTCTTTAGACTCCTACATGTGTCTTATAAGGCCGGAGCTGCTTAAGCTGGGCACGTTCATCTCCTGGGAGACGTGGCCTTGTCTGGAACCTTCCATCTCGCACTGCGGCACGGCGGTTCTTGGAGCCGGGCTCTCCTGATTCCGCTGTACAAGCTCGCACCCGTGAGCTGAGATTCGCTCTTCTGACGCAAACCAATGCAATTATTTTCTCATTTAGGCTCGGAAGAGAGAAGCATATTTTCACGCTGGACTGTTAACCTCAGGGTGATGCGTGAGTACGCGTGGATTTGAGGTATACGGCACAGCCGATTGGTTGGGGATGAGGATGACTGAGTTCTTCTGTCAAATCACCGGCGCTCCTGTCCCTCGGGAGGTGTTCACACTCTGCCTAGCTTCCAAAGGCAAACAGAAGATTACAAACTCAGCGCTCTTAAAGCCTCAACATATTTCAAAAGTTCTTTGCTAAGAGAAACCGTATGGACAATGCAGAGCATGCAGCGTTTTTGTAAGTTCATTATTTATTTTGGAAACATCATGCCTTCTTGTGTTTGTCTGGTTCCCACAATGCAAAAAAAAAAAAAAGACAACTGTCTTCATGAAGGCTTGTAGCGATCGAACCCAGAGCTTCTGTTGTCACAGGACAAACAGCGGTAGCAAAGCGTGCAGGGTGTTTCTCCAGCTCCTGGAGTCCAGCCCAGCTTCTCACAGCACTGCAACCATTTGGAAACATAATTCTGTTAATGAGGTTGCTGCTTTCTCTACCACTTTGCAGGGTGGGATCTGTGAGCTGGTGTGGAAGGAGAGGGGTGAGGAGCACGGGGTTGATGGGGGGCCAGGGTGCAGGGAAAAGGGGCACAGTGGAGAGAGGCATGGGGGTAGAGTGGTGGAGGAGAGAGGGATGAGGTGGAGAGGGGTGGAGGAGAGTGTGCAGGGGGAGATGGGTGGAGGGGAGGGGTGTGCTAGAGGAGCAGAGTGCAGGGGGCAGGAGGAGCACAGGGTAGAAGGACTGGGGTAGAGGGGTGCAGGGGGGAGGGGTGCAGGGGTGAGAGGGCAGGAGGAGGGTCGATATGGACTGGGGTGAGTCAGAGTGGTGGTAAGAGCCATTCGGGGGCTCTGATAGAGTCGGGCTGGTCAGCTTGAGGCCGCAAACCAGAAGGAACAACGTGCCCCTCCACCCCCTGGCGTGCGTATGTTCGAGCTGTGTGAGTGAGCGTGCATGCATGTGTGTGTGTGTGTGTGTGTGTGTGTGTGTGTGTGTGTGTGTAAATGTGCATGTGCGCACGCGATCTGCACTCAAAAGCAAGACCGGGGAACAGATGGCAGAGGAGGAAGGCACCAAAGTTTAATCCTATCAGATGGATTCCCGTTCCGCCATCTGGTTAATCCATGCACAATTTCAGCGCCCCGCAAAAGAGTCGTCCCGGGCGCAAGATTACGGGCGCAGATTGCTCCGCTGTGTCTCTTCATCTCTCCTGGTTTTAGCGCCGCCGCCAAATTGCATTACGCCACGGCGTTGCTACGGCCTGTGAAGAATCCCGAGCACGTACTCCACAAACGAGTCAGGAGGGTTCAGGTGCAGCGGGAAGCCCCACAGATGCACAGTAGATTACACCATTTCCACAAATCACCACCTGGATGACATGCAGAAGGTCCGTAAAATGAAGAAGATTTAGCCCGTGTTTATTTGTGTTTAAGGGCCGCTCTTCTTAATCTAAAATGCATAAGGCCACATGGATGAGGTAAAGCACTGGAAGAAACACTTAGAGAAATTAGAGAATTACCAAAGAATCGTAAAATAGGAAGTTTAGGTGGAGAAGAGGATCGTGTCAGGTGCTCCTCCCACGAAGGCCTTATGTTGTTCTGTTCCTCTGTTTTCCTGAAGCTGTCGTAAGAGTTTGTTATTGTAAAACTACAAAGCGCTTTCATCCAGCATTGATCACCGTTTAATCACCAGTCCTCATCTCTTCTTTAGAGTTTCTTTAGGAAAAAGGAGCTTCTTTCTTCCTGAGGTGTTGTTCCACAGCCCGCTGAAGTCATGTAAAACCAGAGGGGATGTAAAATGGTCATAAGTGCCAATTTGCTGTCCTGGTGACTAACACAGGATAAAGAAGTTCTTGTTGTTCTCTGCTTGGATGTCTTCGTGTAAATCAAGATTTCTGTTGCCTATACAAACTTCTTCCCAGCGCAGTGCTGGTGAGACCCATGCGCAAACCCTCCCTGTTTTTTCACAGAGCTGTGAGCCCATGCTGTTACGTCGGCATTCCTGGGTTTCTCCACAGCACGGAGCCCCTTCCGCCCGCTGGCCATGGCCTTCCCTGCCCAAGCCTCGCTCGCTCCGGGCCCTGGGGGGGGGGTTCCTGCCCGCAGCCTTCCCCCGGAGCGCTCAGCCAACACTGAGGGGATTACGGAGGAGCTGGGGGGTGGCTCACTCCACACAGTGGAAACCCCACGCCGCCTACAGGGTTGAATTTCCAACGCTCGTTTGCATCCAGCAGGACGTAGCTAAACGCTGCAGGTGTTAATTCAACACTGGGGCGTTTTGCTGTGATACACTAACTACACACCAAGTGCAGCCAAGCACCCTCTGACTCAGGTAGTCGTGGCCTGCGCCAGACCACACCCTCCACCCCCACCCCCTCCCAAACGCTTCCCTCTTCCCCCGTGGCAAAGGCGGAATGGCGGTAATTAGTGGAATAAAGCAGCGTTGGTGAGACGCGGTACGTCACGCTCCCGAGCCAAAGTTCAGCACAGGCGAAATGAAATCTCGCCTCATTAAGGTGTTGAATTCTGACGGCTGGCCGCTGTTTTCCCGCCGCGTCCCCTGGCGAATGGCTTTTTGATCGACTCCTGTAAGGACTGGCGATGTCTCCGCCACAGCGGTGAACGCTGGCACCCGTGACATTTACACGAGTGTCGTAAAACAAGCAGCCTTGTCTGCAGCACACACCCCACACACACACACACACAGACACGCCGGAGGTCGGGGTAATATTTAATAAAGGTGCGTGTATAATCACCTGAATTAGCATTCACCGCCCACCATCGCCCTCGGGGGAGCAGAGTGTGCTGGGGGCTCAGGAGGGGGCTGAGGGTGACTGTTAGGGGGTCAGGGGTGGTTACGGTGAGATGATCACTGTCAGAGAGGGAGAGGAGGCACACTGATCTTTCTCCTTCTGACTCTTAGATTCTGTTCATTATCCCCTGGCCAATAACAAAAGCTCAGAGGGAATAATGTCTTTCATAACGTGTAGCGCTGTTTTGTGTGTGTGTGTGTGTGTGTGTGTGTGTGTGTGCCACCAGTGACAGCCACTTTCTCTCAGTTCTCTCTCCTTCTTTCTCTCAGCTCTCTCTCCTCCTCTCTCTCTCCTCCACTCTCCACACCACCATCATTTGAAATTCAGCTAAACGCTCACGGTTTGGCCAGTGGGGGGGCAGCTGCTTGCCCTTGGTGGGAAGCACCGAGAGCCCTGCCCCTCGCCCTTGGCACGCCGCTGCCCGCCGCAGTGATGGAGCGCAGGCAGACGGCACCCATCCACCCCCACGTAAGACGGCAGGTCAGAGCAGCAGGGCCGGGGCTCCGTGTAGCGCAGATTGAGATTGATGATTGGAGAGTTCAGGCCATCTCTCACTCCCACCCCGGTGTCAGGAAGCGTGTGAGGATGCTCCGGCAGGATCAACCTCGGTGTAATCATATGTGACTCCTTTAATCATTCTGTCAGTTGTCATTAGAATGCGGCGAAGACTCCATTTCCGAATGACTCCCATAAATCTGTTTGCTGTAATCAAGAAAAGATGTGTCAATTGCCTTGTCTGTTGGTATGCCTCTTAGGAATGTAGTTTGTGAACACAGCTCATGAAATTTGGCCACTACATAATAGGTGGGTTTATTACATGGAATTAAGGCACTGTGTAATTCAAGTAGTCAAGAAGTGGTGAGTCAGTGCAGATGTTATGTATTCTGAGTACGTTATGTAAGATAAACATAAAATTTCAATTTTCATCTTTTCAATTTCAATCTTTTCCTGTTTGCCATCTAAATAAGTGTTATTTTTCAATGGTAAGTCAGGCCTTTTGAGTGGAATGTTAATCTCTCTCTCTCTCTCTCTCTCTCTCTCTCTCTCACCACCTATGGCAAGCAGCCACTCCATGCATTAAGGCTATTAGTCCCAGTGAGGGCTGGACAACAGGGGGAGCCACTGTCATCATCATTGGAGACAACTTTTTTGACGGGCTGCAGGTCATCTTCGGCACCATGCTTGTCTGGAGCGAGGTCAGTCCTCCTGTCAAGATACACTAACCCAAGATACACTAACCCAATACCAATTAATGGAAGGAGACCATTGTGCAGTTACTGAGCACTGATACATTATTACTGATACATTATTACTGGCAAGGAATCAGTTCAAGGAGATGAAATTCCAGATTGTATATTTACTTAAATTACTTTTGGTCAAATAAGCTTTAAGATCTCCCAATACCTCTGGTCTATGAGGTTAGCATATCTAGTATCTGCACTGTTGTTTCTGCCTCTTGGTCTCTAAAAGTTGAGCTGGACATCACTGTTCCTGGTGGGAGCTGCCAGATGACAGTACTGTCAGCGGTGTGTTTATCTGAAAGGTAGTGAGGAGTCTGAACGTGCATCACGAGGGAGGGTTTTGGAGCAAAGCACCACGGCCAGCCGCCGTTTCCCCAACAAGTTCATCTTGTTCGCCGCGTTCGAGGTTTAACAAAGGCGGGTAAAATGAAGTCGCCACATTGAGCGACTCCATCCCTCCTCCACCTGTCGCCCTGCACGGATGTGTCATCGTGTAGTGGACCGCTGTTGGAGAACAACATCTCCATTAGCCTACGCTCCAACATGTGCAGACACACGAGCCAGGGCTCGCTGGCAATCTTGACTCCGCTGGAAATGTCAGCTCCGACTTTAGCAGCGTTCCCAGACGCATCACCTCCGCCCGTTTAACCCGCCCACACCACAGTGCAGCATCTACAGGAAGGAAAAAAAATAAATAAATTCCACTTTGAGGAGTGAGAAGCGAGAGTGAGGAAATGAATGAGGCCCTGACATGCTAACCCACACAGAGCAGGCCCCGTATCAGAGGGCCCTGATAAAAGGTGAGAGGTCATTTCCTCTCCAGCTCTCCTGCACAGAAGTGATTAATGAGGCGACTCGCGGACAGAAATGTCCAGTTAGCTCACACGCTCACTTATCCACCACCACTGTTTAGGGTTTACTCTACTGGTTGTGCTTATTAAACATAATGATCATGTTTTCATATTTTCTTAGTCTTTCTCTTGCTTCTTACAGACTTAGGGTCGCTCAATAATGGCGGAAATGAACATTTTGACCATTTTAAATACTGTTGTGGTTGTGGTGATTTATTGCCACCAGTTTTGCACGGCTGTTCTTCTGTGTACATTGCAAGACTGTGTGTAATTCGATTTCCTGCTAATATGCTAATAGACTGTTCTGCTAATAGAACAGTCACATGCTCGGACACAGAGCTTCCGTTACTTTGTTAGTGCCTTTGTTTGCTGCAGTACAGCTAGCAGCTCTTCAGCATGATGGAGCAGGAATACTACCATGTATAATACAGTAATAACATGCTTTATTAGCTCATTTCCAAGCTTAAAATGGTGGTATTTAATAATATGTGATTACTTCTGCAACCCTAATGTCATTACACATCTCATTGGCTGTTGGTTAATAATAGCAGGCGTGCTCTCATCCCTCTCTCCTCTGTCCTCCTTTCCTGCAGCTCATCACCCCTCATGCCATCCGGGTGCAGACTCCGCCCAGGCACATCCCCGGCGTGGTGGAGGTCACTCTGTCTTACAAATCCAAGCAGTTCTGTAAGGGCACACCGGGCAGGTTCATCTACACAGGTGAGAGGGCTCATGTTTCCTGTACCTCACGTCTCCCGAGGAACGCCGCCGGTTTCGCGTTCAGTAGGAATGGCCACGGCCGACCAACAGGACCCTCCTGTTGCGCTCGCAGAAAAGGGAATCGTAGAACTAGTGTACAGGAGGGAGGATTGGTCGTGTGACAGCTGTAACGATATGGAATGACTTTATAGCTCACGGTGTTCAATCATGGATCCTGTATGATAAGAAGTAATTCAATTACTAATTAAAAAAGAATCCGAATAATGACATTCGATTGGTTAGAAAGGAATACGTGTTTTAAGGAAACTCATGTTAAGATGCATGTGTAGGACAAGAGAGGCTTTAGACTTTTGGTAAAACGTGAAATTAACGGTCGAAATGCAACTCGGAAGATCTGAATATCGCCTTGTCGCTTGTGAGCTGTAGGAAAAAGCACTTTGGTCGACACATTTACAGGGTGCTCAGCTGTGGGCACTGTCCTCTCAGCGTGTGCCACTGTGCTTGTGCCTTCATGTGTGTGAATGAGTTTCGCTCATCAGGTTTATGGTGCCAGTCTCTCTTTATGGTCCCATTCACCAAGCACATGGCCATGCAGGGAAGGATTTCGCAATTCACTCACACAAAACACACACCTCTGAATCAGAGGGCAGATGGTCGCCGCCCCCCCTCTTTGTATTTGTATTTTTTTACATCCACGGTCCCTGAGGTGCCTCCCCTTTTTGCCAACAGACTCGAGCCTGATGACGAATTGTAAGCGTTTTAAGTGGTGAGTCCGTGACCTGTTAGAATAGTGCAACGATTCGGTTTAAAACCATTCACCAAAACGCTACTACTGACAACCGAGCAGTGCAAAGACCCAGGAACCACCCTTCTTGTGCTGATCAGCTCGGACCCGCCGGAGGAGGACTTGCAGCTGGTCTCTTGTGCTGGTCTCTCGTACCCTCTTTCTCCCATACCCGCATCCCAGCAGCCCCCTGGGCTACTGCGCGGCACCTGGGGACGTCGGCCTGCTGATCCCCTCTCCCAGTGGCTCCAGTTGGCACCTGGGCAGCGCCCAGTTGCCAGTGGGTACTAATCATAGAGGATTGGCAGGGCTGCGTGGCAGCTGGCAGCGGAATTACACATGGGGCATCTGGCGCCTCTAATCAACTTCTGTCAGGCAGAGGAAATGGAGACCTAATTAAATCAATGGCGCACCATCGCGGCCACGCTCGAGCGCCCCACAGCCATGCGGAAACGTGGGGCCGTACCTGGAGAGGCAGTGTGTCTCTGGGGTGGAGCTTGAGGGCAAGCCGGTACCCACTCCCATCACCTCCCACATTCATCCGCTTTGGGACAGGGTTCGGCTCTGTGCTTGGTCACCACACTCAAATGCACCACACTCAACGCCTTCAGCTTTACGTTGTGGGACTTACACTGGCGTTTGATGGCTTGTAGCTGGTAGTGACAGGGCAACGTTCTGGTGCCGGCTGCTCCCCCCTCGTGAACCCAGAGACCACTCAGTAAATGGATTCCTCAAAAGCCTGCCAGATAATGGATGATGTCATTTTCGGGGTCTCAGATTCTTGGCACTCAGTGGCGAATGGAAGAATTTGCAGGCACAGGGATAATTGAACTTTCCGATATGGCTCATTCCTGCTTTGTCCTGTGTTGATTTGGGGCTGAAGGTTTGGGGCACTGCCGCGGAAGCCCAGACCTGTGACATCTCCGTGAGGAATGCTGCAGCCCCCAGGAATGGCATGAGGCTTTCGCACACACTCCTCCCTGCAATTAAACATCCAAAGGCTCAGCACAATTATATTTATCATCAGTAACAATTAAGCTCTCTCCGCCTGGGACATTACGCGTTCAGTATGGCTCTCTGTAGATAAGAGAACTGAGTCATCTCTCTCTCTCTCTCTCCGTCTCTGTCTAGATCCCTCTTTCTTTCGCTCTTTCTCTCTCTCTTTTTTCTTCCCCAACTCCCTCACTCTCGCTCTCTCTTTTCTTTCCCCAACTGCCATAAATGCATTTCCATGTTTGGTTGTATATTACCATCGCACCCGATTGCCACGTTCGTGACGTTTTTTAAAAAAGGTCCCTCCATCGGTCTCCTGCGGCTGCGGGCGGAGTCGTAACGTTCCCCCCGCTGGCGGGCTGGTGCGTGGCCTGCCTAGTGGCACCGCAGATTGGAGGTGCTGATGAATCGCTCGGGAGGCTCAGCGGGCAATTCATCCCTGCTCGGTATGCAGGCCAGCGGGCTGAGCTCCGCCCATCGGGCTTGATATTAAAACCCGCTCTGCTGGGTCCCGTCGGGGGGAGCCTCTCTCCAGCCTGCCCAGTGATGAGGTCTACAGCACGCATTAGTCACCCGAGGGATGAAAGAGCCAGGCGTTCTGGCCTGCACCAAAAAGGAGCCGAGCAGAAGAGAAGACTGGAACAACTACTAGGGTTAAATGGCTGAGTCTTAAATTTAAAAGGCTCTTCCTTTCCTAGTTTTACTGGCAAGAGAATGAAAACACACAAGGCTCTCGTGTGGGTTTGTCACAGCTGAGCTGCTCGAAGGAAAAACATTTTCTCACTTTTTAAGCTTCATGTTTAAAATGTGCTAGACGCTTTAAGTGACCATACCTGAGGTGTTCCTAATCATTTAACTGATTTGACAGGGGCCTTTTTTCCAGCCCGTTTAGTCATAAGTGAAGCAACCATATTTTTTCTAATGTGTCAAGCAATTGTTCGATTTTGATAATGAGAACGTTTAATTCTATTGACAAATGGTGTCACACCACTTGATCAATGATAACTATTCCAGTTAAATTGCTAATCCTTGACATGTGAAAATTGTCATAAAGATATAGTGACATTGTCACCATAAAGATGTAGTGATATTGGTTTGCTGAAGAGTGTAAAGTCTTCAGAGGGTGATTTTGCACAAATGTCTTTGCCTCTCAGCAGCCTCCACTCAGGATCTCGGAAAACAAGTCATCCGTTCTACAACCACAGGTTCCTCCTATATGGTTTTTCCCTGTTCTTAAAGCGATGCCTTATTTAGCTTGTCGGATTTTCCAAATAAACGCAATCACTGGGTTTATGGAAAAATGGATAAAAATGAGATTGTAAGATATTGATCCCGGTGTGGGGAGGGCTGAGGAAAAACAGGCCTCATCTATATAGGGAGAAAAATGAAGCAATAATTCAGGCAGGCATCGAACACCCTGCCACTGAGCTTATCGATTCCCATCCACGGCATATGAGATCACACCTGAGTGAGAGAGAGCTCTGGGGAAAAGAGAGAATGCAGAGAAAAAGAGAGAGGGAGAGAGAAAAGAGAGACAGAAGGAAAGAGGGATCAAAAGAGAGAGAGAGAGAGAGTGAAAGCACATCTGCCATTCCCTAACATGCACTGAACATTACCACCCTGACATTAACAGCTCTGTACAAACCCCACAAGTGCCTGTTAAAAGGTTCCGCTAAAGACCAATTACCCAGCATGCCTCTCTGCTCTGTCAGTCTGGGACCCAGCTCGAGCCCTGCAGGTCTAAGTATGGTCAGCTGCCTCGCTTCCCCAGCAGCAGCTCTCAAGCAGGCTGGGCTTGTGAATGAGCTCACCTGCCTCTCACCGCCTGCCTCAAACTGCCTGCTTCGCACTGCCTGCCTCGCACTGCCTGCCTCGCACCGAGGGCCTTCACGTGGCCCTGTGGGGTTCAGACTGGCCTGCGCTGCTGTAGTGAACGGATAATGGTTGGACCGGGCCTGTCCTGGCACTTTTCGGTGCCCCCCACCCCCCCTCCCAATTTCTCTCCGTCCCACCCTCTTCCCCTGCAGGGTTCTAGTTATTATTGTGAAATATGAAGCGATCTGGCGCTGCCTTCATGAAATTTCAATGAGCATTGATCGGTGTGATTGCGCGGAATCCTTCAAGCAGTGCTTGTTGCTCATTTATTTATTTATCGTTGATGTGTTTTACTCGTTCTAATTCCATCTTCTGAAAAAGCAACAGCCCGGACTGTTAATATGCCAGTCGCTTCAGTCCTGCGGAACGTTTTTGTCCCCTGCCACTTTGTCAGGTCAGGTGGCAGAAAATTCAATTTGAAGATCATCGAGGCACCAGCCACAGTAAGCAGCACCTCTATATTTGCTTGTATTGATTATATCGTGTAAACATAATGAGATGGCACAGCATACTCAAGATATTCTTTTCTATATTGATTCAGTATATTTGGTTTCAGCGTTAGAGTTATTACTTATGACATCACACATAACCTTATTATCCCTGCTCTGACGAGAGGAACCGGAGAAGGGAGAGTGATACTCTCTACAAGATCCAACAAAAGAGAATCTTTCATATATGCTGGCAAATATCCAATATCGCTGTGTGTTATTTCAGCGCATGATCTGTATGGCTCACTCAAAGGACCGTGCAGGCTACGCATCTCGACTTCCTCAACCTGAACATGTCAAGGTAAACAGGACCATGGACGGTTGAAAGATGTTCTTCATTCTTCGAGTGCAGCTTGAGCAACACCGTTACCCTCACAGAGGAACTCAGAAGGGGCTGGAAATGGCCTGACCCAAGGGATTTCACTTCCCCATTTGAGCTGGTGGTCTGCTTAAGAGTGCTGCTTGCTTAAGATTCATGATGCGGTACGCTCTACACACGTGCACAGAAGGTTCTCTGTGGAATGGACTGCTGGGCCCTCTGCTTTGTTTGGGGAGCATAAATATTATCTTCCGTTATCATTGCTTGTCACTGAGAATATTTCTGAGCCTTAATATAATGGCACTGACTCCATCTATGAAGTGCTGAAGTCATTTCTTTTGCTGGCTGAGAAAGTACACTGTGAAATAAGGAACATGATGTTTTTCCTCTTTGTTTTGAGTTACAATCTATGCTCACCCTATACTCACCTATTTCACTCTTGTTCTCTCTCCACCACCCTCCTCCCCTAGTCTCTTTTGCCCCAGTAAGATTGCATTATCTGCCTGGCTGGTGAGGAGATTGTACAGAATGTGGAAATCAATAGCAATGAGGGAGAGTAAACATGTGCAGCTGTCTGGGAGGGCAGTAGAGTACAGTTTAGCCAGAGATCTCCCCCATCCATCTCTATATCAGCACATTAGCACAGAGCCTCCACCATTGCTGAGGCCCGGCCTCATTGCAGGGCTCTGGGCCGCATCGTGGAGGAGATCTATACGCTCAGCGCCGGGTCTCACACACTTTGCATCAGCTTCCACTTCATTATCCATTCTATCTCTGGAGACGGCTACCTCCGCAGACGCAAGGCTTGCAAGGCTAGTTCTAATGCGTTTTAAACACGCTTGTGAGTCTACTGCCACAGATAAAGGCCGTAAAATATAGAACCCGGGTTCCTAGACATGACACCATGCAGAATTAGCAAGTCCAGCCGGTTGGGAAGCAGAGTGGGCTAGTGGAAGTTAAATCTATTGATCCAACATATGTGTTTAATTGTCAGTGGGTCTCCAGGAAATGGAAGGGGCACTCCTGTTCAAAAACTACATTCCACTTCCTGTTCTAAAACTTCATGCCCCCCCCCCCCCCAAAACTAGTATTTAATTCAGGCACCATTGCCATTGGCCCCCACCTAAACACAACCCAGCCATTCATTCAGTCTCCCTCTCTATTCATCTAGTACTATACATCTACACCGCCAGGTCAAGCTGCCATACACAAACTCCTGCGCTCCGCCTGACCCCCACACAGCATTCCGATGCCCCACACCACAACCCCCCCCTCCCCCCGGCCTCGACCCTCCAGCCTGATTACAGGAAGCCTATTTAGATATGATGTATTGTCAGGCCTGGGGTGGCTTTGCATCATTCTGTCACATCGGGCTGTTTTTGTTGTTCTTTCCCTGGACGATAGCTGCGCTCTGCTCTCCATCATGTACTGGGATTGTTTTAACAGTTTTTGTTCTGGCTCCTTAAGTAAACACCGGGTCAATCACGGGCCCGGCCGGGCGGCTCTGCCCCCCCCTCCCCCGCCAGCTGCCCAGGCCGGCTCGCCCCACGCTCCGGCTGCTGGGGCAAAATCAGGGCGCCACTCACATCTGCAGCTCGTCAGTAGCAGGCTTGCAGAACGCCCCTCAGCTGCCCTCTGCAGAGGGAGGATGCCTTGCTGTACTCCGAAAGTGAGGCCTTGACTCTGAAAAGCACCCCAGAAACCTCCGGACTGTCAGCTTGGGTGTAGGTCAGGGGTCTCCAGCCCCTGCTGTCAGAGAGCTGTCCTCCTGAGGAGTTTATTCCCAGCCCTAATCTGATTAACTGCATCAGCTACGTTTAATTTGACCTCGAGCTCTGCGGGTGCGTGGGGAGTGGGACAGTCTAGGTTGTCAGGTTCAGAGTTGTTTGCTCACTTTTACTAGTGCAAGCTCCACCTGTCACTTGGAGGTCTTCCTGCTCAGCAAAGAGGAGCATTGATCGGGAGTCAGCCTCCCTCTCTCCTGTCTCCGGTGCCCAGCAGAGGAGCGCCAAGCTGGGCACATCTTGTGTGCGGGGGGCTCCAGGGGCCTGGTTCCATGTGGGCCCTTTGCCATCTGACTCTACTCCACTGCGTTATGAGGCTGCCCACAGTCTGTCCTCTCAGCTGTGGAGCTGAGGGGAGCTGGGTTAGCTCCCTCAGGAAACATCCAGGCTGCGGCCTACAGGGCAAACAGAATGGAGGCCGATGGAGACACAGCCCGCTTCGTCTCTGTTCACTGTCTTACGCTCAGCTTCAGCAGAATATTAACTGCAGGCTACAAGAGTCTTCATCTCACATGTTGCTTTTCACACCATCTTCTGTTGAGCACAAGAGTTGTTGCCCTGGGCGATATATATAGATAGAGAGAGAGAGAGAAAGAGAGAGAGAAAGACAGAAAGACAGGCAGACATTTAGCAAACAAAAAGGGTGTTGCTCAAGGCTACAGCCTTAGCTCTGTAAAGTTAGCCACCTAGATCTCACTTTGTTGATTATGTGTTTGAATATTAATGTTGAATCCTGTTCAACGGCTTCCTCTCGACTATGGAACATTTCTTGAGGCCTCACAGCTATTCACCACCTACAATATCCACACTGATCCTCTAATTACCTCCGTTAAGTGTTGATCACTGCATGCGTCCAGAGGAAAAAAACCCTTCCCTCATCCGACAATCTTTTTATTAAGTGCTAAATCTGCTGCATAAGACATTCATCAGTCTAAATCAAAGCCCTACAGTGTGAAGCGAAAAAGAGAGAGAGCGAGAGAGTGAGAGAGAGAGAGGTGGGGGAGAGAGAGTGGGAGAGAGAGAGAAAGAGGTGGGGGAGAGAGAGAGAGAGAGAGAGAGAGAGAGAGAGAGAGGTGCAATCATTCTTTTTACTGATTTTTTTTTTTTTGTACCGTCATTAATCTGGGCCACCAGGAACCACTATTTTAACACAGAGTCTCTCTGTTAGAAATGTCATCGTCACTAAAGTATATATAACTCAAGAACTGATTATGAATGAATATATAAAAGAAAGATACAGTATTAATGCCTTTAATAATGATATGCATTTAAAACACTTTTTGTAGTCTTTTGGTAATGAACTTTTTAAAATGTATATTATTGTTCTTCATTCAGTGGGATTTCTCTCAGTGTCTCCCAGTTCTTAAGAAAGCACAGAGGGAATCTGTGCCAGTGTGACCCTGAGGGGTGAGACTTTGACACCACAACAGGCAAACACACAAACACACGGTGGACTGAGCAGCTGAGGGAGGCTTGTGCTAGAAGGGTTCATTGTGTCGCCCTCACCGGGGGAGGTTAGGAAAACAGCGTACCGAGCACCGTGCAGGATGTTTGGATCAGATCCTGCATGGATCGTGTTCCTTTCTCAATATTATTCCCATAACCGTGTCCTCCATGAGGGCCGGTAGAGCCAAACCCTGGACCTCCCCAGTTCGGGCTCCGGAGGCGCTGCCTCTGCAGAAATAAAACTTTAATCAAATGATTTGCTCATAATTTAAAGATGTGTTTGGTTGATTTACAGTGCTTATGTACTAAAGACGGGTGGGATTCTCCTGCCAGCTTTATTTGTTTTCAGATTATGAACTTTTTTGAGGTCGTGACTCATTCAGAAAGTTCTTATTCAAGGGCTTGTAGTGGTTTTCACATGACGTAGTCTTCCCTCTGTGGTCACCTTGCCGAGTGGATTGCCAAACTGTGAACAAGTGGTGTGTATTTGACATTTGAAATGTAGCTTTCCATGGATGTCGCCTCTGAACGAGGTGAATACAGTTAAAGTGCCTTGCAGAACAGTGCTTGGAATATCACCACAGTGCAGTACATGAAAGCAAAAAGCCTCTGTGGTCTCTAGTTTGTTTAGTCTGGTGAGACATTTTGTTTTGTTAAAAAGCAGCTGCAGAAACAGCACATGCTCTGATGACAAATGGTGATCAGTTCACTCAATTCAGCTTTACGGCAAGATGTTCTTTTGTCAAAGCCGTCTAACAGCTGCGAGGGAGGAAGCTTTACCTGGTGCCTCTCGTCCTTGTTCCGTCTGTAAACAGCTCAGGTCACTTCATGAAGCCGGTCGGTGTTTTTTTGTTTTGTTTGGGGTTTTTTGGGTTTTTTTTGCAGAGATGTTTGTTGTTGGTGAGGGCCGATGTCTGTTTGAGGATGCTGGCGGTGAGCTTGCTGGGGGGGGGGGGCAGAAATGAACTGTTAAGGCATAGCTGCTGATTGCCAGGGGGGTCTGTTTTATTCATACAGCCCTGCTCGGCTCCCTGGCAGGACGCTCGGAGTGGATTCATATAACATATCTCTCAGCTCGCCTGCTGGGGAACGTTTTCCCATTGACGCGGTATTTATGTTTCTCTTGTATTTCTCTCACCGCACATTCTCAGCCCAGGCGTGGAAAGCCTTCAAACAGTATGTATTGTTGCAGGTTTTGGTCGGCGTGGTATTAAAGATGTGTGAACGTGCGTTGGCTAATCAGTTGCGGCTTGAGGAGTGAATGAGGGAGAGGCGTGCTGGGGGAAACTCAGGAGTTCTGGGTGGCTGGGGCTTGGATGAATGGCTGTTCTCTCCTCGCCATTGGAGTTTGGGAGCAATGGAGAGCAGGGAGGAGGTGAGGAGGTGCTGGGGTGTGAGCTAAGAGGGTGTATCAGTGTGATCTTTCTCTCAAACTTCTGGTGCCGCATAATTGCATCAGCAGAGATGGAGGTGGATTCTTGGGTAACGCGGTCCTGTGCTTTCTCTCCCTAGCACTGAACGAACCCACCATTGACTACGGCTTCCAGAGGTTACAGAAGGTCATCCCACGACACCCCGGCGACCCAGAGCGCCTACCAAAGGTGGGTGTGGGTTTATATAAATAGCAGCATGTGTGTTTTCTGTGTGCACAATGTCCTCTTCCCTATTACTTTCAGCTTCCTGCTAAATTGCACGACACCATTCCACGTCTTTCGCACTTAACATTCTGCCATTACCATGTCAAGACCACTTTGCACAATGTCCATACATCCACCATTCATACAATACAATACATGTCCAAACAAACCTTTTTTAGCACTTCCTTAATTGAGCGGTAGCTTGCAGTCGTGCCAGGAGAGGCTCTGTCCCCTGAGCTCTGTTCTCTCCCTCTCTCTCCCTGCCCCCCTTCTCTATCTGTCTCTCTCTCTCTCTCTCTCTCTCCTGTGCATCCCCCTGTTGGAGAGAGACCCAGTTGTACAGTGGCCTGTGTGTTTACTTCCCCCTCCGAGCCTGGGTTGCTTAAGGAGGAGCAGCCTGTGTAAATGAACCCTTTGGGAGGGATAAATAAACACTGCTTTATCTTGTTTCTGCGTGTCCTATACCCCAGAGCCCTACGCACACTGCACCACTTAATAGACTAAAAAAGAGTAATTATGGCTGGCTGGCCCTGCTCTTTAGCAGTCAACCCAGGCCTGACCTCGTATTGCTAGGGGCCCATATCCTGGTATTAGAGTCGCGCTGTTGGTATTCGGAGTCCAGGATCCGCTGCTCCCGCTACACCTGTAGCGATTAGAGTGAGAGGTCAGTGTGCAGCACCACAGGCCGAAACCTCGTCAGCAGCACCGGCGGTCGGACGTGACCCTCTTTTCTGTTCGTGTTTGGTCTCCGTTGTTACCAGGGCCATTCATGTATAATGTGGATTATACTGTACGTTCGATGGCAGAATTAGAACTCCAGTGTGTTTGATGAAGGGATTAGTTGGTTTTCCAGGTCAGTGAAAGCATCGTAGATGTAATGTTCCTTCGCTGAAGCTTGTTTCAGTAAGTTCTGACTGTCCAGGAAGTTCTTTGTCAGAAGACTTTGCAGGAAATTGCATCATTATCCGTTCCACAGTGATGTCAGGTTGGACAGTTATATCAACCTCTGAACCTGCTCCACACCACCATTCTTTCCTTCCAGCTCTCTCTCTCTCTCTCTCTCTCTCTCTGTCTCTCTCTCTGTCTATCTTTCACTCTCTCTCTCTCTCTCTCTCTCTCTCTCTCTCTCTCTCTCTCTGTCTATCTTTCACTCTCTGTCTCTCTCTCTCTCTCTCTCTCTCTGTCTATCTTTCACTCTCTCTCTCTCTCTCTCTCTCTCTCTCTCTCTCTCTCTCTCACACACACACACACACACACACACACACACA
>JAOXYF010000010.1:3621709-3639941 GCA_028565775.1 Sternarchorhynchus goeldii
CCCCCTCACTACTCTTGACCCTCTCCTCCAGACAGAATCCCTCAACCCTGTTCTGACCCACTTACCAAAAGCCTCTGTGAACATCCACATCAACACCCACCACTTGTACTGCGTTTAGAATCAAGGGAGAGATGATCACCTTTCACACATCTGAATATAGTTAAAACACATCCAAGACTCTCAAGTATTCTTTTAAAGTTTTCTCTCAAGTCAAGTGTTCTGTGTTTGTAAAAGCAGGCTAATGACTGCCTGATCAGATGCCAGATTCATTGCTTTGCTCTCTGATTGTGTTGGGAATAGAAGTAGTCGTTCTTTCCATCTGTCATGTTCACACTGGCCTGGTTAATTTCATATAGAATGGCATGTTATATCCACATATGATGTGTGTGGATTTAACCTTGGCTCAGGCTTGGCTCATTTAACTGAGTCGGTGATGAATATGAGCACATTAAGGGGTTCACAGCCAGGGTCAGTCATTGCATCATTCCCACTGGTTTTGGGAATCGGGATCAGGGAATGCTCTCCTCCCCGGAGAATGTTTTTAGCAGCCTTTTTAACGGTCTTGCCCGCAGTTATAATGAATAGTCTTGCGCTGCCAGCGAACACAAGCTGCACACAGAGAGTGCATTTGTGAACGAGGCAAGAAAAAAAAAACACCCAACGGCCTTCCACGGTGGGAACGCTCTAGTGTCAGGTGTTGGGGAAGTCCCAAAGGACGCGGTTTAGTGACGGTTTGGTCATATGGTTGACGCAGTCTGGCGTAGGAACAGAAGACAGCGGAAGAGGAGGAGTCAAAGGTGCTCTGGGTCAAGTGAGGGATGACTAGCATTGCACACACCAGAAAGAGGTTACATGGTGGTTAGGAAAAGCACTGCGTAAATCCAGCATGGTCGTGTGGTACTGCAGGGTCTTCGTTTCTAGCCCCTAACAGGCTGTTAGAGCATAGGTGAGTGAGGGAGGAAGAGAGAGAGAGAGAGAGAAAGAGAGAGAGAGAGGCACCAAGTGAGAGCAGGAGGGAGAGAAAGCGAGGGGTCCAGGTGATTCATCATGGTGAAGCCAGCTGTCCGGGCTGCCTTCTCCTGGGTCACACGATCGAAGCTGCCGCCATCCACACTTTATTATTGCTCGGCCAACAGTAATTGAGTCACCACAAGGGGGAAGAAGCAGCCAGAACAGGGGAGGGGGAGAAGGAAAGGGGAGACTAGGTAGCAGGCAGGGGGAAGGTAAATGAGAAATCATTTCTCTGCGTGGCTCTACATGTCCTGTAGATTGTGGCGACAGGGCTGGTGTGTGCAGATGGATTTTCCCCTCATTTTCTGTGAGTAGTGGAGGTTTTAGTCCTCTCCCTCTCCCTCTCTCTCTCGCTCGCTCACTCTCTCCCAGTTTGTCCTCTGCTCCCTCTAACACTCCCAGCCAGATATTAACAGCTTCGGCCGCTGGGCCCTGCTGCTCATTTCTACACTATCGATTTTGCTCTTTATTGAGGTAATAACAGTTTGTTGACGGCACTTCTCTCAACCGCTGGACTCAATCACAGGTGAGGGGCAAGCGTGGAACAAGGCCAGCTAACTTGTCTCCCTCAATCCTTGGGCAAACCTGCCTATGTGTTAGCCAAGCCACCCAAAATGGTACGGGTCAACACGACTTAAGTGTTGTGTTTTCCTGTGGCACCTAGAAAGTTGTATTACAGCAAATCATTGTTATCGTCAAATAGAATAAGTTTTTAACCTGTGTGTGTGTGTGTGTGTGTGTGTGTGTGTGTGTGTGTGTGCGCACATGCAGAAAAAAATGCCCCTAATTGTTCAGTGAATATTTACGTGCGGATCCAGAGTCCGGCATCCACCAGTCAGCTGCTTTGTTTGTTCCCTCTGGCTCTCCTCAGTCTCCGCATGCTGCCCACTTTTCCCCTGTCACACCCACCTGATCCCTCATGGCTGCCACTGCAGGACTAGGGATTCGATTTGTGCGTGCAGGGGAGCAGCCCTTATCGTCAAGGAGCTTCCTCTTCACACTCCACTGGAGAGCTGAGACCAACACCGCACTGGGTCTGAATATGCAGCCATGTGGCACCCCGAATTCAGCCAGTTGTTAACCTGTACAGATGTCCTGTGCGTGGTCTGCAAAGCCAAGCTCCCACTCGAGACAGTAGCTGAAACAGCTGTAACTGAAACAGTTCCAAACCCTCTGCACTACGCACTGCTGCAGACGCAGGCAGACAGGTTGGTATCGACTTTCAGAAAGTAACCTTTGAGGCCTATAGAGGCTGAATATGAATTATGCAAGGGAGCCACATTAGTTAAAGAGCAGAGAGACTGATATTTATGATGGATAGATATTGATGGGTGGAAGACATGGGGGGGCCTGAGGAGGCTAGAGGGGGCCTCAAGGGTATTTGATTGTTGTTTAGATAAACATGGTATTTAATAGTTTAGATAAGAGCGGTATTTGTTTAGATAAGCATGGTATTTGATTGCTTAGATAAGAGCGGTATTTGTTTAGATAAACATGGTATTCGATTGTTTAGATAAGAGCGGTATTTGTTTAGATAAACATGGTATTTGATTGTTTAGATAAGAGCGGTGTTTGTTTAGATAAATATGGTATTTGAATGTTGTTTAGATAAGCACAATATTTCTGCACTGAGTAATACTTTCGATAGGATGAACAGACTCAGCGCTACTAAAGTCAAAACTAACAGCACATCAGCTGGACCCATCTGCATAAAGCAAACATTTCATTCTACTTCCCACACCATGTTGGTCAGGCCTGCACTGAAGCACCAAAGGCCAGCTATACCACACAGAGAGCTGGTGTCTTCTGTGTAAAGTTGTAATTTGAACCTTGCAATGTTTTTGTCTAGACTCTTCTAACAGGTTATCTCCTATAATCTAGTTAAGTGCCATAAATGTTATTTGCCTTAAATTGTTATTTCCTAAATAATTATATAAACTAATCTAAAAGTGGACTTATTAAATATCAGACTACTGTACTAACTAACAATCTATAGCAGTAACTATGATTGTCCCTTATTCTGTTCATAATTTCATTATAAACTATATACTTATTTAAGGTTGGATATGGGCATTGTAAAATATGAGAGTTGTGGCAAGAGATTAAAACAAACTATTTATAATCATCAAGCAATTCTCATTATACTAGTTTTCCCATATGAGGGATGTTTTTCTATACTGTTACCTGACTGGGTTGTACCCACTAGATCACTGGTGTCATATGACTGGGTTTGTACCCAGTAGATCACTGGTGTCATATGACTGGGTTTGTACCCACTAGATCACTGGTGTCATATGACTGGGTTTGTACCCAGTAGATCATTGGTGGACCACGTGCAGTTGCAGTTTACATCCATTTCAGTCAAAAATAAAACCCAGCGTGAAGTTCTGGAAAAAGTGCTGTTGTCTGACTCCTGCTGTAGGTCTCCACCTTTAAGCTCTGACAAATAGGCTGTTTGAGACTAGAGGTAAGGGTGGATGTGTTCACTGTTTGAGACTAGAGGTAAGGGTGGATGTGTTCACTGTTTGAGACTAGAGGTAAGGGTGGATGTGTGTACTGTGAGAGGAAGGAAAAGCTCAGTTTATGAGAAGTCCCATTCATTAAAGTGGGCTGCTGCTCTGGTGTGTATAAACAGGCTGATATTACACACCAATGTGGTCGATTTGATACCGACGTTTAAACTCAAAGTAAATAGATAGGAGGTCTTACATCTGTCTGTCCATGTCTCTGTGTTTGTTTGCTTTGTTTGCATATTGTGTTTCTGGATATCTAAGGCAGGTGCATGTGTGAAGTTTGTTTTAGTTTTGGTTTCTTGTACAGATCTTCTCTTTTCTGGCCCTGATACAGTGTGTAAGACTTATTTCTTCTGCATGCACCGAATAAACATTTCTAGTATGCGTGTGTCACATTGTAGATGAGTGTGTATCTGTGTGAGAGAGAGAGAGAGAGAGAGACAGAGAGGCAGAGAGAGCGAGCGAGAGAGACTTTCACTGGGTTAATGAAATCAGAGCCGCCCCTGTACCCGCAGTCCGTGAGGTCAGAGGAGCAGGGCAGGAAGTATGACATCATCAGTCTGCGTTTTGTTTTTTTTTTCCACGAGGGACGGCGGTGACCCTGCTCGTATTATTTCTCTAATAGAACATTAGGAGATGATAAAATTGCAAATGAACAAGCAATGGAATAAATTTGTCATGTTTTTACAGGCCCGGCTTCCTTGTAAATGCGCAGACATCATTGTCTTAACATTCCAGATGTGACCTGGGTCCGAGTCTTTCTTTCTTTTTTTCTTTTCTCTTTTTTTTTTTTCCAGCAGCTCGTTTGCTAATGAACATATATCATATTACCAGCCATCATAATTTACACACAGGAACAGATTTGCTGTCCGGAGAGCATTAATGTGCAAGGTGTCCACACGGTTCCCAGGCGGGGCCGCTGCTGCCCAGTGTCATGCATCACAGACACGTCACGCCCGGGGGGGGGGGGAGGCGGGGGGTGAGGGCGGTTTCCCTGCACGCTCCTTCACATTCGAAAGTGCGAGTACAGTATACACAGGCCTGTATGAAAGAGCTTTATGCATTGATGGGGAAAAAAAACAAAGATTTTTTTTTTGTTTTATTTTTCCTGAAAGGGAGGCTGGATCAGAGCCGCGGGGGGGCGCAGGCCAGGCCTTCTCCCAGCCCGGCACGGCTGCGCTCTGAGCAGAGCAGGAAGGAGGCTAGAGTCGGGCTAATGATGGCTCTGACTGATAGACAGACGCGCAGATCTGGGATCAGGTTTCTTTCCTGTTTACCGCTCCTGGCTCTGTGCTCAGCCCTTACTGGAAGCCTTTCTGCTCACCCAGGAAATGGGCTCTGCTTCCAGACACAGGGCCACCACATACGGCCCCGGCAATAATAGCATTTATTTGTTTATCTGGACAAACTTTTGGCCTCTTCCTTATTGGATTTGGTCTCTCAACAGAACCCCCCACCCCCAACCCCCTTACCCCCCCATACTGTAATGACGGAAGATGGATAGGTGGAGAGCCACAGCGTGGACTAAGAGGAGCAGAGTGGGAGTGAGAGGAGAGGAGAGGAGAGGGTTGACTCCAGGCTCCAGACATGGGAGAGACTAAGGGGGGATTGCCGAGGTTGGATAGCGGAACCAGGGTGCAGCAGGGGATCCGGCCGTGGGCTAATGCCTCCCATCCCTTATGTTCCTCTCCCATCCCGGGAAGCCTGGTCGCCCGAGAGCTCCGGAAACATAAAGAGGAGGTGCACATCCATACTAAAGCAGCACTTTAGGCCTCCCCAGGCCCCCCGCGCCTCCCTCAATCACCAGGGCCGGGCTCGGCGAGCCGAGGCAGGGGCGCCTCCCCCTGCCAAGCGCCCCTAACGAGGGGTTAACGCAGTGCCAGCACTCCCATTATTGAGTGAATTTAGCACCTTGGACAGCGCACTAAAAATCTTTATTGCTTTGCTGACCCCCTCGTCATGACCGCGCCTGTGTGGTGCGTCGGGGCTGAGCTGGCGGGGGGGCCAGGGGGAGGGGCGGGGGGGCAGCCGGGTGGCGGCTGTGGAGGGGCTCTGATTGAAAGGCAATATGTCGGCTGGCGGGCAGGCTCACATGCTCGGGGGCTTGTTCGCAGCGAGGGTTACGCGCGGAGGGTGAGAGCAATTTTCTGGTTGTCGTGCCACGAGCACATTTCCTCAGCCCCGGCACATTAACTTTTAAAAAGGGTTCCGCGGGAGCTCCGGGCGTCCGCCTCGCCTACGAGAGGAGGGAAAAAAATGAAGAGAATAGAAGAGGAGAGAGACAGAAAAAGGGGAGAGGGAGAGGGGGAGCAAGAAAATGAATACAGAGAGTAAAGAACACAGTAAATAAATGTTTAATGCGTGGCAAGGTATGGTAATAAATAGGTTTCTAGTTGGGGAAGTGAGAGTCAATTACCTGCAAGAGAAGGGTGTTATATGTACACATCCATTCCCTCCCGGCCCACAGAACATTAATTTACCTGTACAAGCATGCATTCATCTGTTTTACTGTACATGTTTGTGTACATGTATTATACATGTAATAGACTGTATTAAGATTGGATGAGGGATTGAGGCTGCTGTGTGTTCGGTTCTAGAGAGATGTGTTATAGGGGCGGAGGCCTGCGCTGATTAGACCCACATGACTGTGAGGTGAGCGTGTGTGCAGGGAGGAGGTGGGAGTGCAGACAAGCCTGCAGTTGTAGCTGAGGGTTTTACGTATTGCTCACATTCAGACCTACAGACTCCTCTACACACCAGCATGTCGCCGATTACAGCATGGACTATCACACCACCCTCTTAAAGTGGGTGCCCCGTCTCGGTCTCTTTGCTTTCAGTCTGTCTGGCTTGTTCAAGGTGTACCAAGTCTATGTTTTAATGTTTTACCACAGCAAAAATCACCAGGTTGCAAAAACCTCTGGGGCACCAGTGCACTCTCTTTTTTTATAATGAGTTTCTTTTTATGCCAATAGGAAGTGATTCTGAAGAGAGCAGCTGATCTCGTAGAAGCCCTGTACGGGATGCCACACAATAATCAGGTGAGATGAAATAATACAGATATCATGATCAGAACACACACTGTCTCACTTACTCATCACAAGAAAATGATTCAAGAAAGAAAAAAAAAACTTTTGAGTTGCTCCTCAAATCCTGCTGATAAGGGATGAAAGTGATCATGTGTTTGGGTGTCACATCCTTCGGTCCTGGTAGAGAGATAACAGTCGTCTCACATTTTAAAGGGGAGAAATAAGTCCCATGCACACACACACACACACACACACACACACACACACACACACACACACACACATCGACCTGTCTCTGAGGGCTCTGTGCTGATAGCTGAGAGAGTCAGAGAGGCATTCTCTCTGCAGAGCAGCAGTGGCCGCCCATGTAAGCCAGGTCATCGATTGCAGGGCTGAGTGGGAGTGAAGGGATGCTGAATTATTTAGGCGGGAACGGGGGCGTGCCTCTGGTCATCTCTGCCTCCCAGCAACCTCCCTCCTATGTGGCTCACTCTTCCCACAAATCCTCAGTGCTTGTCATTCGCCATCAGGGTAAATTGGGAGAGATGCATGCCCTGTGAAGCACGGTGGACTCCTGCTGAGAGCGCGCCGAGCCCTTGTGCCTGACCTGCCATCCTCTGGCAGATAAACACAGCTTTTCAGTGCATAGGGAACATCTCTGATGAATCTATTAATCAGTTTTCTTTGGCTCTCTCTCGCTCACTCTATGTTGTGAACAGCAGGCAAACTGCCATATAGTTCCTGCTCTCAAAGCTAATGACATTACACAGGATCACACTGGAAAACTCGCATCAAATCAGCGCCCGTTAGCTGTTTCCAGCTACTTTATCCCTCAGACGTCAAATCATTCGATTTGGCTTTCTTTCACTTATCCCTTTGTGTGCTGCTCCACAGCACGTCCTGTGTCTCACTGTGGTTTAACCTTGATGTCAGCGGTTCTGATCGTCTCCGACCTGATGTTTGTTGCCTGTGACAGGAGATCATCTTGAAGAGGGCAGCTGACATCGCTGAGGCTCTGTACAACGTCCCGCGCACCCACAACCAGCTGCCTGGCCTGGCCAACACCTCTGTGCATGCTGGCATGATGGGGGTCAACTCTTTCCACGGGCAGCTCGCTGTCAACGTCTCTGAGTCCACGCAGGCGACCAATCAGGGTAAGGGGAGACGCGGCTATCGGCAGGTTATTGGTAGCCGTTCGCCGGTATGAGGGCAACCGAGATCACCGTTGATTTGCATTTAAAAACAGTGAGACAAAAAAAAAAAGAGTTTTAGCCAGAAAGAAAGAGAGAGCGGTAGCTGTCCATGGCTGACAGCAGACAGACAGACACCAGTGTCTCTGTTATCTTCTCTCCGGCGCCCCCTGGCTCGCAATCACAGCAAGTGGCTTGTGTAAAGTCGGCGGTAATCTATCAGGCATCAGATGAAAGCTTGAGTGGGGGAGAGGGTTGCGTTGCCGCGGTGAGCGCCGTCTTTGTAGCAGACAGTGGGGACTCCTGCAGCGAGAACTTCCTCCTGCTTTCACCCATGTCAGCGTTTAATGCAGCGATGGATATTTCCAGTGCTCATCTGCCGCACCCCTCCTCCCCACGCAGCCCAGACGCTTCTAATAGACAGGCTTCCAGTATTTTGCAGCCTCACTTTTTTATTGACAGCATTGTGGGAAATTTGGAGTGGAGGGAATCATACACTCGCTCTCTGCTAACACGGACCTCTGTGACAGGAGGGATTTGAAGGCAGTTACAGGCTGGGAGCTGGGAGATTTCAAGTTTTGTCTGCATGAAGATCAACTCGGAGCTGACAGAGTGAACTACAGCAGAAGGAGAGTCTGAGGCCTGGTTATAGTTAATGCCGCACTTTCACTGTGCTTAGAAGCCCCTCTCGTGTCTCATGGTGACACTCGTGGAATTTCACTTCTCTGCTTGTGCCAGGGACAAAATCAGATCGTTTCGTACTGCAGCTTAGACAATGATCACGTTTCCCATCACCCCTTCTCTCTGCTTCTTCCCTGTCTCACTCTGGCCAGTCTCTCTTCGCTGTCTCACTCTGGCCAGTCTCTCTTCCCTGTTGCTCTTCGCTTACTCACGCCGTGGTGTGTCTTCATGCCTGTGTGTGTGTGTGTGTGTGTGTGTGTGTGTGTGTGTGTGTGTGTCAGGTTTCAATCGTAACACAAGCAGCGTGTCTCCTCACGGCTACGTGCCCAGCTCCACGCCCCAGCAGAGCAGCTACAGTACGGTCAGCACAAGCATGAACGGCTATAGCAGCAGTGGCATGACCACTCTGGGAGGGTCGCCCAACTTCCTCAACGGCTCGGCCGCTAACTCGCCCTACGCCAGTGAGTACAGCCTGTCCCTCGGTCCGCCCCAGTCTCTCTCTCTGTGCCCTGCTTCACTATTTATTCATATGTCACATTCCTGGCAGAACCTATATCATTTTGGCCCTCCGAGCAAAAGAGCTGATCACCATCACAGTTGCTATGGTTATAAAGTTGTGCCGGTGCGGGCGACAGGAAGCCCGTGATAGAAAGCTTTGTTATTTTGCCGCTGCAATTCATTCAGCAAAGGGGCTCAGATCTGCCACTCTGTATTAACAAGCAAGCCATTCACACTGCAGAGTGTAACGACCAGTAATGCTCGAATGGTGATATACTCAGGCCTGTTAGAGACAGCTGTGATAAAACAATAGACAAGGCCATTACTCTTCGCCTGTGTCTTTAAGAACAGAGATAAATGTGCAAGCTTTTCTTTTCCCATGACAGGAGCGCACTCTGACCATAATGCCTAGCCATTCGTATAACACCAATCTTCTAGCACGGCTTCTAAATTAAAGAGTCCTAATTAAATCAATAAACTAATTGCTGGAGAAGCAATTCAATTTCGGTACTTTGATTCTGAGATGTTAACAAGTATTTTAACAGGCTCAGAGACTCAGTGCAGACACTTTCAATCAATGAGAGAGGGCAGGCTTTGTAGGCTCCAATTTTCATTAATTGATTAGTTAGGCCTTCATAAATGGATTATGACATTATCAAGAGAATTTGCTTGGAAAGAGCCATAAAATTTAAGCGCAGGATAATAACAACAATAAAGGCAGAACATGATATTGAAGGCAGGCAGAAATACGACTTTGCCGACTATAAAATCACCCAAGGAGAAAATGCACTTAGCGTGTTACTGGACAAAAGGTGGTCCTGACAGGGATGAGCGTAGAGAGATGCCAGGATGGTATAGGCTGTTAGACTAGGAAGGAGAGCTTTTGATCTATAAAGTTAGTGCACTGCACAAAGAATATTTTGCAAGGGATGATTTGCTACGACGGTGTACTGTATGTAGCAGTTCTTTGAGGAGGTGATATAGGGGAGGTACTGTCCTGGGTTTGTGTAGTGACTCCAGCCTCCATGTCTTATTCTCCTGTACTGTCGGTGCGCTGCAGGACTATGAGACATGTTCTCACCCTTCCACGCTCTCTCCTTCCCCACCCCCCTCTATCCCTCCACTCTCTCCACTCCTGCTTCTCCCCTCAGTCGTGCCCTCCAGCCCCACCATGGCCTCCTCCACCAGCCTGCCCTCCAACTGCAGCAGCTCCTCGGGCATCTTCTCCTTCTCGCCGGCCAACATGGTGTCGGCCGTCAAGCAGAAGAGCGCCTTCGCACCCGTGGTGCGGCCCCAGGCCTCGCCCCCGCCCACTTGCACCAGCGCCAACGGCAACGGTCTCCAAGGTGAGGGCCTCCCGACTTCCAGCATCTACTGGCCACTTCGATTGCATGTGCATACATAGAATGCTGCCTCGGGCCTTGCACCTAAGAACCTCTGATGTAATATTCCACTGCAGCAGGTAGCAAATAAACGTTTTATGGCAGTTGATCTAATATGCAGTCACTACTGCCTTTGCAACCCTACTTCTGTTACCTCTTCCAATGTATGACCTATTTTGTATCTTTCTAATTCTTTGAGGACTGTAAGTGGATCCTGTCCTGTGCTAACCCTACTCCTGTCTGCCCTTTGCTTCTCTCTCTCTACACGTGAAGAATAACACCGTACTTCTTTGTCTTTTTTCCCTCCATCCTTCCTGCGACCCTGTTCCCTCTCCCTGCCTGCAGTAGATCAGTCTTTTGTGGACTCTAGCAAGTATTCCACATCCAGCTCCCTGCAGGGTCTCGCCTTCTCCTGAAGTACGTGATGCCTCTCTCTCTCTCCTCTGTCTCTGTCTGTCTCTTTTCTTCTCTCCATCCATTAAACGGTCCATCACATGCACACCCCCCCCCTCCATGCACCCCCATTCAAAACACCCTGTCCACGCCCCCCCACCTCCACTGGTCCAACCTGGGGCCTGCTGTCCGTCATCGGGAGCATGCCACATGTGTTTCATTTCCTGCTTGACTTCCTGTTTCCTGCGCCTGCTCCACCCTGGGTTCGAGCGTGCGGGTCTCTGTGGTGCTGCCTTCAGTTCATCATGTGTCATTTTTGTCAGTTTATTTTTACAGACCCACCATACAGTAAGATGATGTAACATCCTGCTTTAAGTTACCATATAATTGGACTACCCCAGTGATATCGGAGAACCAGACAGTGTGGAATAAGCAGCTCCACACATCCCCATGTTAAAGTCCTTCTGATTCTTAACACCTGGCTTTTCATTTAAGCCTGGGTCTTCTGTGCCTTGCAGTAGGAGAGTGCGTTGAGAGCCTTGTGAGAAAGTAACTGAGTGTGTTTGGGCAGGCAGGTCTTATCTGGGTGCAGTGAGTGCTTCCTCTCACTGTGTTGATATGCACCCAACAGCTCTGAACTGATGAGCAGTGCCTGCACACACACACACACACACACACACACTGAACATGCCCGAGACACTCAGGAAATAGCTTGGGAATTAGAACGGTGTATGCAGAGACAATCAATATGCAGCCAATATGGTGTATGAAAAATCTCCAGTGGTGAAGAGGTCTGTAGTAAAGGAGGTTAAGGGAAGGAGTCTCTGCTCAAGCCTTCTCTCTCTCTCTCTCTCTCTCTCTCTCTCTCTCTCTCTCTCTCTCTCTCTCTCTTCTCATTTTCTTTTTCTCTGGCTCTCATCCACTCATTGAGAAACAAAATTTATGCCACTGTTTGTGCTCTTTTGTTGCTGGAGTTATTGGCTTTATGAGGCACCCATGCTTCAAGGAACACATGGCGTTCGTCTATACAGGAACTGTTTGCTCAGGCAGCTGAGTTAACGAGGGTCAGGATATGAATTTATGGCCTTCGTTTATTTATTGCTTCCCAGGTTTGTTTGTCATTCGTCATGCGAAGGAATAGATGAACAACAAATGTGACTCAGACCCAGGGGGATGAGAAGTGGAGCGTAATTCATCTCGTTCTCTTCATTCACAGCTATTGAAGTGGCATTTCCCCAGCGGATATGTCACTTAGACTGCGTGGGGCATGTACACTTAGCAAGATCTCTGTCTTTTGACCACTGCGATGGACCGCTAGGCTCCCGTTACCCCCGTGGAACTGGGTCCTCATGGGAAACAGACATTAGTTAATGCATTCCACAGCCCTCTCAATCACAGTCCAGGCAGGGAGGCTGTCCTGTGTTCTTATCACTAATTGGGTGGATGAATTGTTCAGATAATGGGTCCCTGATGGGGAGGGGGAGCTGATTTATAACCATAAAACCTAGTCACTATTTATCCTGACAATGACTGTAATTAAACATAGAGGACATACAAAACCCAGGCAGATCACACCGAACAAAGATTATCTTTGGCTTTTGCTTGGAGAATCACACAGTGTCTCAGTTGCATGTGATGGAAGACAACCTATAAACAAAGTAGGATCTTGCACAGCATAAGTGACCCATTCACAGACTCTCCTGCTGGTCCGCAGCATCTCCCACTGCCTGTGAATCTTTGGTCCGCATGCAGCCTGTGTTCTTCGCATGCTGATCGGGTTTGCTTTTAGCGCTCCCCTTAAAGGGGATCTGCGTGCGTTTGGGCCATGCATGCTTGTTGCCGTGACGAAGAACGAGTGCGGCTTACGGTTAATCAGTGGGACGGCTGGAGCTCGGGCGCTGAGCAGTGATTCAAGGCTGTTTGCCTCTCAGTGCCAAACTGCCTATGTGATGCGGGGAAACTTTGATTTGCTCATTTCATTCGAGCAGGGTGTGCATTCCAGATGCTTGAGCTGCTTTTGTTTGGGTCTGCTTTATGGAATTCAACATGAAAGTAGATACAGGAATGACTCTCTGTGTTTGCTTTCTGTTTCACTGTCTGTCCCTCTCCCCCCCTGTTTGTCTCTCCCCCGTCTCTCTCTCCCCCCATCTCTCTCCCTCTCTCTGTCTCTCCTCAACAGCAATCCCAGGGATGATCGTTCCTCCCATGTAGTGGCTCTTGGTCTGCGGGTGAGACACATTTGATATCAACTCACACTAGAAACCCCCAAGGTTTGGACCGAAGGCGTCACCATGCAGGCAGAAAAAAAGAACAACCCAGAGAAACCCGGACTTTGAAAACTCAGGCCTTTTTAAATGGAATCTCACGTAATGGGAAAAGATGGATGTGTGATAGTGGTTTGATTTTTCTAAATCCATTTTTAGTCCTCTGCAGAAGGACACCGTGCTTATGAACTGCCCATGGGGAGAAAGTGCCCGTTCTTTCGATTCTGCTCGTGCGCTTTTTTGATGAAGTTAATGTCATGCCTTTTATACAGACTTTACCACACATATATGACACTATGAGCTGTTTCAATTGTAAGGATCCTGGAAGCTGAATGTTGTGTAGCACTGGAGAAATGCAGTACTGTTTTAACAGGTCCAAGTGAATTCAGATTTCAAGATGGTTAAGACATATGCATTTCCCAAACAAAAACAATACCGGCCAACTATATTCACAAGCAAGATGAGGGTGAATTCCTTGTTCTGGCACCAGTCAAAGCCAACAAATGCTCTTTGCCATCATTTTTAACTTTTGTTATAGGTTAACCTGCCATATTGAATAATAGTTTTTTTTTGTTGATTGTCCAGGTACATGCATATTTGATTATCCATGTCTTTATGGACAAGCTTTTGGAGGCTGCCATGTGCTGATTTTTAGTAGGGCTCCTGGTTCTTACTATGGAGAGTTGAAGGAAGCTTAGACTCCAGCAGAGAGTCACAGCCAAGTCAGAGAGAGGAGTCTTTGGCGAATGGAATTGAATGGAACTGAAAAGAATCATTTATATTTGTACAAAAATAATTTGCTGCTGATCTGTTTGTGAAAATGCAGTAAACAAAACAAGAAATGAAAAAAAGATGTACACTATGAGTTGCTATGCCATTGTAGCTTTCACTCTTGTAGCCATACGCAGCCAATCAGATTTGATTCTCTTTTTTTTCACTTATTAAAAAAATAATAAAATAAGTACAAGAGGCCATAATTATTGCTTTTACTCAATGTGTCAGGAGCCAGGAGAAGCACGTGTGCATGGGGCCAACTGCTTGAACCACCCTCTCTATCTCTTTCAGTTTTGTTTTTTTGTGACCATAAAGGAAAGGACTTGAATAAGCAGAGGATGTTGATATTTACGCAGCACTGTAATAGCCTGCTCTTGGAAATGTGTCAAACACCCAACAAACATCAGTTTGATTGGTTCCCTTTTGTAGTCCTATAATTTGTACATATACTTTTTTTTTTGCCAAAATTGTTAAATATATTTATATCAAAATGTCTTAAGGCAGCTTGTCAGTTTAATATCTCCAGTGATCTGTCTACTGCGTACTCTCACCAACGTTAACAAGGAAAAGCAACAAGACACTTGGACATGAATAGGTTCTGTAAAATACCCATATACATAGTGTATTTATCTCTAGAGTTTGTACATTGCTTTTTTCCCCCCCGATTGATTTGAATTGTGTAAGTTTATATATGTGATTGTGGGCCGTATGTTCTACCATTGTTGTCTCCATTGTTGAAATGTACTTCATGAACTGGTTGTTTTATGTTTTTCATCTGTGTCATTTTGCCATGCTTCCATTTTTAAGTTCTATTCATAAAAAAAAACATTGTCTATTTTTGTATAATTTGTAAGTTAAAATTTGTTTTCCTTTTTGGATTTTTTTTTTTAATGTATGGCGAAAAGTAGCATCTTATTCTGATAGCATTTAGTTATGTAGATTTTTAAATATATATATATATGATGAATATATAAATATATATCTTTTTTTGTTTTTCTCTTTGAGGCTTACAAAAAATTGATACTGTTGTTAAACTAATAATATGCATGGGCTATTCTCTTTTGAGAGTGACAGTTCCATTTTGTGTGTTGAAACTAGAGGGGAATTTTTGATGAAATATGAAAATACTTTCTTTCTGTTTTGCGTTTATTCTGTTCTTATGTTTCTCTCTCTCTACTTTTCATTTCTTGTGTGTTTATACCTGCTTGTATATCTGTGGGTTTTGCTTTTTTCCTTTTACCTGTACCAGTACCAGCAGTTTTCGATGCCTTAACAATGCAAACCCATAAGCATACAATCGCTTGTACAGTCACCATCATCACCATTATAAAACACCACCACATTTCTCAAGGGATGGTTTTATGACATGAAAAAAAGCACAAATTGGGCCGTTTTACTTCAATAGTTATTGTTACTTCCTGTTTGTATGACCCAGCTATTCAAAGCAGGGAAAGTTAAGCAAACAGGGGTTTTGTTTTCCTTTTGTATACATGTTTGGATTATGAAAGACAATAAGGAAGTTAGTGTTATGCTTTTGAGATGTATGGAGAAACTATATAATTCATATTTAATGTCCATTGCAGCTGTGTGTTGCTAGGGGGATGGGTGCACTTTATTATTAATTTAAAACAACGGCTGCCTTTGTGTGTGTGTGTGTGTGTGTGTGTTTGTGTGTGTGTGTGTTTGGTTCAAAAATCCATTAGGGTGGGAGCGAACCTAAAAAGCCATAATGTACACATTCATGATTAGCTCAGAGGGTGCTGTTCTGGTGGCTTAGCACCTTAGATAATAGGTGTGTGTGTGTGTGTGTGTGTGTGTGTGTGTGTTGTGATGCCATTGTCACACTGCAGTAAGTGCTGCTGACACTTTCCTCCCTTGGAACTGAGAGGTCTGAATGTCCGAGCACAGAGGCCCTGCCCTCGACTCTGGGGCCTCTCTCTCCTGGGTTAACTCTGTTTCCCTCTCTGTTAACTCCCCTTCATCTGTCAGCCAAATTGCCCCTTGTAACTATATTGCCAGCAGACCCCCGATGGATCAGGCTTCAAAGTGCAAGTGTGAAAAGTCTAAAGTGGTGATTTTCCTAGTGTGTGTCTGTAAGCTGCCACCGGCCATAGAATATAGCTTTTCTTTTGCCGGCGCTGGGTTTGTTTCTGTGTGTGTGTGTGTGTGTGTGTGTGTGTGTGTGTCAGGACTGTTTAACAGAAGCCACTGATGACAGAGCTGCATTCGAGTTCTTCTCTCATATTCTCACTCTCTGAGAGCAGGAACGGAGAGCATATTTTGCTGTCACATGAATTCTAAAAACATGGCTGCTCTGAAATATCTTCTTCTACTTAGTTCCATCTTAATCATTAGGATGGGTAGCGTTCTGTAGGAAAAAGACTCAAACCAAAAAGCTGGTGCCCCTCCTACTTTCCCTCCCACTTATTTCTTTCTTTTTCTCTCCATCTCTCTTTCCCTTTCTTTGTATTTTATTTAGTTATTTTGTTTTTTTTTTTTTATTGTTATTTTGGTTTTTTTGTTTGTTTTTTTTGTCTTTGACTGGATACACACTGAGCAGTTCTATTGATAGGGAAAATCAAGACAAAAACTACTGTATAGATTGTTATCATTTTTTGATGAAAGCTGTAAAATAACTTTTCAAAATTCACAATATTAAATTAAAGTTACTTCTTGTCTGTGATTTTCTGAGAGTTGTTTTTTGCATCCCCAGCCAGTCTTTTGCGAGTACACATCCGTATGGAGTCCACGCAGTACTGTGGGTAGCTTCTATTTGTGTGTCTACCATCTCCCAGCGTGTTTTAGTCACTTAAGAAGGGAATTAACACTTTAGCACTTTTGAACACAGACACAAAAGTAACACGGTCATGATTATCTCGTGGGACTGTCCTTGGATACTGCCTTACACCGTCCCTTCATTCCAATGGCACCAATACCACCTTAAAGAAACACACTTTAATTAGTCCTGTTTATTAACAGATTATATATGATGGCATAATGAATATGCATTATGTGTGCTGCACAAATACCTTAATGATGGTCTCCCCAACTTATTAATTGAACTGCACATTGCCTTTAATTGACTCATCATTTGCATTTCTGGTCATCAGCAAAAATGAATCTTTTTTTAAGTTTGCATATTTAATTTAAGACCCTCTTGAACTGATTAGCTTGTAAAAGTCACAGGCAGGGTTGTGCTGAACTTCCACCCCAGTGCCAGGCCTTCAGATAGAGCTGTGTAATGAACTTGAAAACGATAATGAAATGCAAGTTTGAATCATTAATATCACCAGCCAGTAAATCAAAGCATAGCCTGTGGTCTCAGCAGTGTGGGGCTGATGTTTTTTTCCAAGGCTGATCCACAAGCTGTCTGTTTGCTAGCATGTGCCGAACAAAATAAGAGAAACAAAACAAAGGAAGAAACGGAGGGAAAAAGTTTTCTTCTTATGTGAACAACAAATTAAGGTTCTTGTTGTTGGATCCATGGTTCAAATATGGGCTGTGGAGATCAGTGCTTATGGAGAAATAGGAAAAACCAACATATTTATCAAACAAAAAAAATACACACTTTTGCTGATGTATAGCAGATCAGTTTTAGGTCGTATCTCTGTACTGATGGGATTATTTCACATCACCACTATTTCTTGGATTAGGTTTCACCCGTAGGTCTCACTTCTTCCATGTGCTGGTGAACGGAACAAGTGAGAAGCTCAGCCTTTCATCTTGGCTTAATCTGAGTTTTATTGTTCAAACAGCTGTTGTATGGAAGAAGGAGGGAAAGCTTTAGATAGCCATTAGCTAATGGATTATCGAGAGAGACACAACACCCCCCCACACACACACACACCCCACTTCACCCCCCTTCCCAGGACGCACCTCTGCCACTTAACACACAAAGCCTGCTTTGAACATTATAGAACCCTAGCGCAGCGTCAAGCTTCTCCTTCTCTTCTCTTTTCCTCTCTTACTTCCACATAGACTACATCTATCCTTTTACTTGTGCTCCCTCTCTCTCCTTCTCTCTTTCTCTCTCTCTCTCTCTCCTTCTCTCTCTCTCTCACTCTCTTTTGTGTCTGTCTCTCTCTGTCACAGAAGCCCAAGGGAAGGCTGTCTGGGAGCTAATGTAAGACAATGATTGATAGATGACAGTTTGAGCGGAGGTGAGGGTGGATGTCTGCCCACTTGTCACTGTTGACATTCCCAGACAGAATCTCAATAGAACAGATCTGACCTCAGCATTAATGGCAGTGTTGATTACTCTAATGCCACACTTATAAGGCTGACATCACAGTGATTTAATACTAAGTGAGTTTCTGATGTACTGTATATGTAGTGAAGATGCCAGACTTTGGCCAGACTTTATTGAAATAGAAGTTTGCTACTGTTATGTCCTTGGAAGACCATAAATATGCCCCACCTCTCTCTGTCCGTCTTTCTCTATCTCTCTCTCTCTCTCTCTCTCTCTCTCTCTCTCTCTCTCTCTCTCTCTCTCTCTCTCTC
>JAOXYF010000010.1:3640041-3655040 GCA_028565775.1 Sternarchorhynchus goeldii
CTCTCTCTCTCTCTCTCTCTCTCTCTCTCTCTCTCTCTCTCTCTCTCTCTCTCTCTCTCTCTCTCTCTCTCTATCCATCTCTCACTCACTTTTTCTAGCTTGTTTGATTTGTTTCCATTTGCGTTTGCATTAAACATTGCATTTCTGTTTTCAATGCCAGCAAAAATTTTATTTATATTGCCAGTCTTTAAACGTCTTTGTGCACATGTGAGAGACAGACACAGTTTGTGTGCTTTTACAGGATTTATAATATTGTTGCAGAGTTTTTAAAAAGTTTATGTAGCACACCAAGAAACTAAACTCAGCCACTGTGAAAACAGGTAAAAAGTCACAGATACCGGTCTCGTCCCGAGCCCTTGACCACATTCAGTACAGAAATGTCACTCTGACTACCACACTTGTAATAGTTTGTTCCCCTTGCACAAAGTCCTCCAGGTTCCCTTAAGCAGTCATGCCAAGCACTCTCTCGCTCTCCCAGCCCTGGTGCACGTGTGGCCCACTGTGCCACTGGCTATGGAAGGCTCCTCCTGCTGGATGTCTACTCTCCCTGGGCAAGGCCCCTTCAGAAAATACCTGGAGATCAAGAGCACAACATGCAGGAAGCCAACCCTGCCCACGGTGGCGAAATAAATTAATAAAAGGGGAGCATCTCCAGCTCCACCGCACGAGCTGCAACACAGGAGAGGAGAGCTGAAAGCAGCCTTTGAGAGGGAAAACAGACGTCCCACCGGAGAGCTCGGGCAGAAGGAGGAAAAGAGGCAACAAGGGAGGAGCGAGACAAAGATGGCCGACTTAAGAGAGGAAAAACGAGAACGAACAACAAGGCGAGAGAGAGAGAGAGAGAGAAACAGAAAGAGGGAGGGGGTGGAAGGAGGGTTGCAAAAAGAGGAAAAGAGAGTGAGAGAGGGGTCCTCCGAGCCCACAGAGAGAAGAGAGCGAGACGCGTAAGATCAGAGGCACAACGCTGGAGACGATGGGGGAAGGCGCCAGGAGAGAGAAGAAAGCGGCGCCCAGGCTCGAGCTGGGGGAGGGGGGCACAGGTAGCGGGTAAGGAGGGGGGGGGTGGTTGTCCTTCCCATGGGACACATGCCTGTCAACGCGCAGCACAAAAACACTGGGGGCCGAGCCACAGGGACTGGGGGAGACGGGGAGATGGGGATGGTGGTGGAGGGGAGGAGGGGGGCATGTTTCAGCCCAGAGGCCCTCGGCTCTCTTCACACACACCAGCGCACACACAAGCATACACATGAGCACACACACACAGACACACACACACACACACACGTGCGCGCGTGCAAAATACAGGCGCTGCTTGTCTTGCTGCATGCCAGACACTCTTCAGACACATCTTCATAAAGACACCGAGCAGGCAGGAGCCCCAGGGTTCTAGGGCATGGGGGGTCATAAGAGCACCACGTCACAAAGCACCCCCCATGTCTTCCTCACTGTCACGTCCTGCCCGAGACTCCCGGGTTACGCCACTCAGATCCGAACGTCCCGCAGGGTGCCACAAAAGCAAATGTACTGTCAAAATGTTTGTCTATGGAGACAGGACCATGCTCCCCACCAGGCAGCAGTAACAGGCGTGACTCAAATGCTCGAGAGGTGGTGAAGACACCAGAACGCAAGAACAGACTTTGATCGGTTAACATCGGTTTGTTTTTGTGGTGTACTTGTTAATAAACAGTAAACTACCAGGAAAAGAGAAAATTACTAAGTTCATCTCCAGATATTTCCACTTTTTTGGACCTTACGTGTTTATGTATGAAAGTCTTTTCTGGTGGAAATTAGATTTGTAAAAGTATACTTGATTTTTTGCACGCTAGACACTTTTCTGTTCTTATATATGCAGAAAGATTTATAGCAGTGGGAATGAATACAGAGAAAAGGTCAAAGACATAAATCGAGATCTACTTCAGAGCCCTGCACATTTGGCCATCTTTGGATCATCATGGCATATGCCCTTCTCTTCTACTGTTTTGCCACTACATCAATGCAGTCTAATACAATTTATATTTGATTTATATTTGATCATTTACTCAGGCAGTTTCAGATACTAAGAGTCTGTGTAATAGCTTTATTCTGTTCTAATGCTCATTATCAGGTCTTCGTTCAAGGCGAGACAACCTTAAAAATGTCTGTTCTTCCTTCCGTTTTTGTCATTACGAAGGTCTCGGGAGTGCGTCTGGCATGACGCAAAGCGGAGCGGACCTTGCACGCGCCATAACTGGGGGAATTTCGTTTCGAGAATAGTCACATAATGAATTTTACATTTACATTTCTAGCATTTGGCAGGCTCTCTCATCTCGAGCGAATCATATGTATATTTATCAGCATGACAGTGTAAATTTGAGTCTCAAGAACATAACGAGCTACGCGCTTTTCGTTTTACATCGTCAGCTGAGTCCAGTGCTTCGGTCAGTAGTCTAGCTCGCCTTCTTTCTCGCTAACTCTGGTCCTTGCGGAATCTCTGATGAGCTGAATGTGGTGGGAAAATTCTTACTCAGGCAGAGTAGAAAGGCCGTGGTGACGAAGCCCATTTAATGGCATGTATTACGCAGGCTACTCGGTGGGGATGTAAATTCGCCTGATCAGAACACCCACTGCCTTACGAACCCGAACGCGCGGTCGGGCTCGAGCGTCGCTTGTTGTGTTTGATATTTATTCTAATTGCTGCGGGTAATTTGCTGCGAGTCAGACTAATGAGAGGGTCTCAGGGATCTAATGGATAACGGAGACTGCATTTAGCGGCTTAGCTGTCACTCGTGCCACCAGTGAAGGCCGGGCCGCGTGAACTCTGTTAGACAGAACTGGATATATATTTTTGGGTTGTTTTTTTTTTTCTTCTTCTTTTTTTCCTTTTTTTTTTTGTTGCGATTTTTCATCTGCATATATTACCGTTCTTTTGATTGCTCTGGTAAAAACAGCGTATTCTACCGGCTGCGGCTGCTTCCAATTGGCAGTGATTCAGTAAATTGACTGCAGCTCGGTAGATGAGAGAAGAGATGGCTGCATAATGAATGCAGACCCATTAGCGCAGGTATTAGTGTTTTTTTATGTTTTTTTTTATTTTTATATTTTACTGCAGTAATTATTTATCTGAATACGTAGTTATGATTGAAACATCCATGGACATGAACAGAGATCTGCCAGAATAAATCCACAAAGCTAAGTGGGTAGGTCGGGAGGACAGGGCTGCCATATACTACGGCCATGGTCAGTTTGAGAGCTGTCGCGGGTTTCGCGCCTTTGGCTTTGCTTTTCTGATGTACGTTGGTCTAAATGTGAAAGTTTTATTCATTTATCAGGACGATTTGGTGAATATTCTGGAACTGTCCACTAATTCCATACACACGCACACAAATACACATATGCACATACAAAGTTTGACACCAAGAATTGTGTTTCTGTTTTTACCCTAAGCACCTTATACGTTTTCGATGTAAAAACAAATGTCTATTTCTATTAACAAATAACACTGTATGTGGTTTCTGTTAATCTGCTTCTTCTGTTCTGCACAGCAGCCGTTACTGTCGCACCGTGTTGTTTCTGAGGGACATCTGAGCTTTTCATTCTCTCTTAATGAGGTCATGTTGACGGCATGTTCGGATGACTGGAATTCTGTGCATCCAATTGACAGAAGAATATTGATTGATGTTTTGTAGCGGATTCACATGTTATATATTCTATTCATTTAATTAAGTTTCCTAAGCATCATTAAGTGCCATTATATTGTAATGGGAGAAATGCAGAGTCACAAGTCAGGCTAATTGGTGATTAATGTTGTGTATCAGTGAGAGAAAATGGAAGATTTGCAATTTAATGAGACAATTCTGTATTTTAAGTGCTGAATTGGTAAAAATGTAAACTGGGACAGAAATTAAGGCGATTTAATGAGACTGGCAGCAAGTTTCCAAAATGCAACAAGAAGCATATCTCATACAGCTAGAAATGACCCAGGGAGAAGTCCTGCTCCAGCTGGCCCTAAAACAATATACAACCCCCTGCCAAAGAAGCTAGGGTTTATTAAAAGCCAGAGAGAGATTTTCCCTGTTTTATAAATAATGAGAGAGAAAATAAATGTGCAAGTTTATTTTCACTTTCCTCCTATTATACCACCCTCCCCTCACTCCTCTTTCCGTTTTGTTATGTCTTCAGCTCAGCTCTTTTGGCTTACTTTTGTCTCTCTGTCCATCCATCTCCACAGTCCCCACATGCATCATTATGAAACTTCCTCCTTTCCCGTCCCACCCCCCCCACCACCACCCCCACCACCCTCGCCCCCGCCCTCACCCGGCGTCTTGGCGCGTGTGCCCAGCTCCTGGCTCTCCTCTTCTGGGCTCGATGGTTTGTGAAAAGCCCCCTGTTTACAGCCCTGCTGCCCACGAAAGAATCAGCTACAGATTCCCATTAATCCCCGCTTGTTGCTGTTGTAGCTCGGCCAATGAAGCGGTGTGTGACCACCATGCGGCCCCATCCACTTTGCAGCCCAGGCTGCCGGGGCACAGTTTAACCCCAGTGTGCTACAGAGGCCAAGCACATATAACTCTTCCTAATGTATTGTTCCTCTTGCTGGCCTTGACAACCCCCTCCGCTCACGCACCACTATTTGTTACAGCTAATTTGACGTGTTTACGGCCTGCCTTCCTTATATTAGATACTTAAAGGAATCGATTGGGTTTAAATCGAAACACCTACAGCCGCACAGACACGTCAATACGGAGACGAGTGCTTAATCTCAAGGACCAAGGAACTTATGTCCAAAGGGAGCAAACTTTGCACGTCTAATTTATGTATGTATCCCAATTATGGTTGAGAACACGAGCATGTGTGTGTGAGTGTTATGTGCTTAATGGAGAGGTGAAGAGGGCCACGATTTAGCTCTTGCCTGTAGCCCCGTGGGATATGAGGTGGGACTGTACAGCAGTAATGCTTCCCTCCATGACTGAATGGTTTACGTGATATGCTGCTTTTTCGTGAATGAATACAGGGTGTGTTATTTAAACCCCGGACAGTCTGTGGAGCATAAGACTGGATAAAAAGGATTCGCCATGACTGCTTGACAGACGGACTGATTATGTGAAGCCACTTGTCCAACTGTAATAGTGTGTGCATGCGTGTGCCCTTATAGGTGTGGGTGTATCGTAAGGAGAGGGGGCCAGGAAACTTACTTGTCATTATATTGTCCTCCCATCTGACCATTATCTTCTACACCCATATATGGCCAACAGACAAAGGTGAGTATGAAAAATCTTACTTCCAAAACCTTCCAGAAACACTGGTCATACACCCATCACACATCCGTCGCACACTGTTCACACTAAAAAACAAACGAACAGAAAGGAGCCACATTTGCTCTCCACTGTTTGGTTGGCTACAGGTCAGAGCGTGTTGCCTTGAGCTGTCCTGACGGCCTCCGAAGCAGCCAGGCGACGTTTCACTCCCTCTCTGGTGTATCGTTGGTCTTGGCTTAATCACGGCCCCCGCAGCCTGTACAGGGGCGCTCCATCCAACGTCCCCAGCATGGAGCGCAGTCAGAGGTCTTCACCAGGATGAGTAAAAACCTAGCATGCTGATGCTATTTGCCTTATCAGTATCAGCAGTTGATGTTATTTTGTTTTTCGCACTGGTGGAAATGACAAGGTGCCAGGACAGGTGTTTTGAGTTTAGTTTCACCAAAACAATGACAAAAGTTGGTCTCTTTCCACAGTGCAGGGATGACCCTCAGGAAGGAGAATACTCCAAGTCGATTTTTATAATGACCTGGAGAGCAACAACCCTTCCATTCACCTCCCTCCCGGCCACCTCCTGAGCCCACCCACGCACCACACCCCTCCACACCCCGGCCCCGCCCCCTGCTGCACCTCCTGGGGCCGTGCTCTCTGCACCCCACTTCCACTCCGTGTTTTTGTTCTTCCTCAGTGTGGGTGGGGCAGCATCCAGAGGAAAAGAAAATGGAGAGCACAGCACATATTTCAAATTTATGAAGCTTGGACACTCCTCACGTTCCTGCATGATTACGAGGAAGAGAAAGAGCGAGGGAAAAAAGAAGAAAAGGAGAAAAAAAACGGGAGACGAGGGGGAAAAATCCTCATCTGGAAATGATTAGAGACTTTTTTTCGTCTTCCTCTCAGCATTAACCCAACGTGGCAGGCCATGAGCGTTTTTGTGCCATATTTCAAAGTTACGGTTTATAAACATCTGGTGAAGCTCTCTCGTGCTCTTGGGGAAAAGGGATCTTTTTTCCACATTGCGGCGTGTTTGTGTTGGGCTCGGCGAGGTGAGAAACTCCAGCAGTGTGAGAGACTGTTGTTCACCTCGCCGGGGGGGAGGACGGGAAGGAGGCAGGTATGAAATACTCTGGCCTCTCTCAGAGTCCAAGCTTCCTCAAAGATTCTGTGGCCAGGAGTCATACACACACACACACACACACACACACACAGAGCAATGCAGTAAATGCCCCAGGCGGCTGGATAGAGCACCTGGCCAGACCCAGTCACTGCACTGCATGAATCAGGTAGATTGATCCATCACTCTCTCTCTCTATCTCTCTCTCTCTCTCTCTCTCTCTATCTCTCTCTCTCTCTCTCTCTCTCTAATTCTCTCTCACTCCCGCTCTCTCCTCTCACTCTCCTCATGCGCTCTTCTCCTGACTGAGTGCACATTCATCAATGACTCATGAACTTTTCCTTTTGGAGAAAAAAAATCACAAGAGGCTCGAGCATCCATCCTGTGATATGTGAGTACAGCATACAGTAGGCTGATCATTTGTACTGATTATAATATAATAAATGTTAAAACAGCTGTTAATAACTTTATAATGCATAATGAAGGGTTTTTTTTCCCTTTCAAAGGTTCATTATTTCAGTTGAATTGTACTGTCAAATTGTAATTGTGAACACCTGCAGAGGTGGTCTTTACTTGGGGAAAAATGTATCTTTATTAACTTCCATGTTTTAAAGCGATCATGGGAATCTTAAAAAGTCCAGGCTCCTATAAAAAAGGAGTTTAAGTATTTGGCAATTGTTCACCTCTTGCCTTTCCCCATTAACAAAGAATACATTGATTATGTTTCAGAAATAACCTTGGCCTTTCCATGGGCCAGTGTCTGATGTGTTTTTCTTGGCTAGCTCAAGTTAAACTTTTGTCATTCACTCAGCATATTTTAACAAATTAGAAACATTAGAAACCCAAATCACAGCTATGTTTTGGTTTCAGTGTTACAGTTCCACAATTATATTTCAAAACACAACCAAATTGTTTGACAGACGAATTGAAAAACCTAAAACAACTTTCCATATTTGAAACACATGCTTTTCAAATTAGGCCATACCATTATGATAATGGCAATGTGTAGCAGACTACATATGAGTAGAGTTGGAAACATATAGCCCTTATGATATAGATGACTTTTACAGTGTATTTTGACACACAGGTCCATAGGGGAACGTGCTTAGGTAGGCATGCACTCTAGATGACCTTAGAGACATTCTCTCTCTCTCTCTCTCTCTCTCTCTCTCTTTCTGTGTGTGTGTGGGTATATTTGTGTAAATTAGAGAGACCGAGTAAGAGAGAAAAAAGAAGACAAATATAGCACTGTACTTCATGGGCTATTTTAGTCTTTTGTTTTTTGTTTTTTTGTAATTCTTTGCAGGGAGCTAAACTTATATCTCTGTGCCAAATAACTATATGTAGGAACAAAGAAAATAATGGAGAGAAGAGTTTTAAACAACTCGTTTACTCACGCAGATACTTACACGGCAATTTATTACATACAAAAATCTATTTAGATATGAAATAATTATATTTAGATATTAAATATCTATAGTTACTCCCTGGCACAGTGCTCTGAACTACAACTCCCTTGAGCTTGTGCTCTGAACTACAACTCCCTTGAGCTTGTGCTCTGAACTACAACTCTCTGGTGTGGAGTCGGGAGTGTGCACTGACCTCCAGTGCACACCTTCACCTTTTTCCCTGCCCAGCATGTGCTGGAGTGAAATCGTGGCCTGAGCGATCCCCTCCAGAACTCAGTTCCTCCAGGCCCTCAGATAACGTCCATCACGCTGGCAGCCGAGTGTGTAGAGAGGGGCTTTTGTTGGGGCTGTTTGCTTGTCAGAGTGGCCTGTTTTCTCTGGCCCTACTCTGAAGTTTGTCTTGTAACTCAGCCAGATGGACAGAGGCGCACATGGCCAGCACACATCAGTGAGAGGATCCACTTCTAGTGCACGTCCAGATTTAGCAGCACATCTATGTATAACTCACTCTGTACCAACTTTGACTGTAACCCCCCCCACCCCCCACCCCCGTCTGTAGTATTGAAGCTTGATCCAGTCGCTATGAAGCACTGATTTGGGTTGCTAGGGCTCCTGTGCTGAAGTGGGTTTTAGATGAAGTCTCTGTTCTCTGCCTGCTGCTACTCTGACACTTGTACACTGCACATGTTCAGAACGGCGGTCCTGAGGCCTGCAGGTTACGGTTAGAGTTACATGCATGCACAGAGTTACACACATGCATACTCTCACAGCTGTCAACCAGTTCCACAAACACGCACGAGAAGAGAACTGAATGTTAGCCAACACACACTCATAAATGTATTTCTGTCTGGTATGCAATATTTATTCATCTTTATCTTTCACCGGTATAAATCAGTAAAACAGAATTTAAAAAGTAATGCACAATATTACTGCATTACTTATTCTGTCCTTCTCAATCTCTCTCTCTTTCTGTCTCTTGTTCTTTTTCTCACTTTTTTTCCAGGTCTTGGTTGAATGCCAAACAAAAGCACCGTAATGTGTTGGGAGAGAGAGATTATAGCATTTTCATTGAGAACATGTGGAAATGATTCTCTTGTAATCCCCGGTAATTGTAACTCTGATACAAGCAAGGTCTGGAATTCATTTTCGTTAACGTCTTCACTGATTGAGTTATTATATCACATTTGCTGCGCAATACAGAATGATGTAGGCATTTGTAACAGGAGACCATTAAGTGTTTGGCAAAATTGGCTCAAGAAAAGTTGTGTATAAGTGAACCCACATTGCAAACAATAGTTTGGATGTTCTTCCAGTGAACACGTCTCTATGTTATCTTTCACTTGGCTTTCTGTGGCAATGCTCCCACTGTAATGGCACTGCCTGAACACACTGAAGGCTGGGGTAAAATGTCAACCAATCAGAGACTTTAAATAGTTGACTCCTTGACCAACTGTTTGAGCGACAGGCCATGATTATCTCGTACAGTCACGTGGTAATTAAGCCAGCACCTCTATAAAGTGAGATACAAATACTTGGTGTAATAACACTCCCAGTTATAGTGCACATAGACATCCAGGTCAGCAAGGAGTTCCATACCAGCTGCCTCTGCTTTCAAGAACAGGGCCAGGGAGAGACACACCTTAGAAGCCTGGCTCGCACTGCATGGGGGGATTTCATGTGTTTGATGTTCCAGGAGTGTGGATGAAAGTGTGGATGATAATGCACTGGAATGCCTTTAAGTTATATGAAAATGGGGAAATAGTTTACAGTTCACAGAAATGCTACAGATTCAATTTAGAGAGAAGTATGAAATAGAAAACTTTTTTCTTTGGATTCTCTTCTCCTAAGAGAAGAGATCTATGTATAGTGATTGTTCATTGTTCACTTGGTGGTGGTACCTGCAGGTATGTAACACCATAAAAGTTTGAGAGAACAAGAATGTGCGCATAGAGCAATAAGAAGTTGCTAGAGGTGATTGGGTTTAATGCCACACACTCATGTGATCAAACTAGCCTTCCCCTATTAACAGTTATCTTTCTTTATTTCTCTATCCCTCCCTTCCTCTCTTTCTCTCTCTCTCTCTCATCCTACCTACCTAGCTCACTTCTTGGGGCACCCTCACCTATTTTGTTGCATTCTCAAACACACACACACACACACACACACACACGCAAAGTGTGTTTAACTGATCTTTTCTCCCAAGAGGATCCCCCCGTTTCTTCTGCAGCACAGGGCCCTTGGATACTTGAATGTGCTCACAAACTGGAAAAAAAAAAACACTTCAGCACACTGAAACTTTCAGGAGCTGCATGCTGTTCACTGAAACTTTCAAGAGCTGCATGCTATTCACTGCCTCACTCTGCAGAATCCTGAGACAGGATATATGTTACATGCATCCAAGCTTAGTTACCACTTCATTCACATCCTTCACTCTGTCCATTCAATTGATACCTGGTACTCCAAAATGATTACTTGCTCTTGTTAATATTGGGTTATCTTAATGAGGCATGAAAATTGCTCTGTTCACCCCACCCCACCCCCCCACACACACACACACAACCCCCAACTATGGTCAATTTGCTACAAATGCATTGGAACACTTAGCTCTGAGTATAATGAAGACAGATAATTACACAATATCAACCCCTCATTACTATACCTTAACCGAGACATAATGAGGAATTCATTACCCATTTCCACATTCCTTTGCCTCTCATGTCTTGAAGGCATGGAATAAGCATACATTATTTCTATTCCCATCACCGTCAAAGGAAGTCTGCTTCCTCTCTCTCTCTCTCTCTCTCTCTCTCTCTGTCTCTCTTTCTCTCTGTCTCTCTCTCTCAGCAGTTTTAGTGGCGGTGGGCTCTTGCCTGAATGCCAAATGAGTAAAAGACAGCAGCTTCAGGTGTTATGCAGAAGTGTAGTTAAACCTGCCCTTCACATCAGTGGTTTCTTGTTGCCTGCCAATCATAACCCTCATAGTTCAGGGTAGGTGACGTGGCAAACCCGGAGAACAGCCAATCACCTGTCTCACAATCGAAACTGACATCTCACGCCTCACATTTAGTTCTCTCGGCAAACTTACCATATCTCTAACACACCCCCCCCCCCACCCGCAAGAGTCACCGGATCTTAACCCAGAAATAACACACAAAGGAACACCTTCCTCCATGATTCTGACTTCTGATACATTTGCCTTTGAATGATAGGCCAAACACTCCTCTTAATTGCTTTTTTTCCCCTCTCGTCGTATCTCAATTTATTTCTCAAAAGCCAAAGCACACACTCTGCTTTTTTTTATGATTGATGATGCTGCAGGAGAGCGTCGGCTCCAGTAAGGCGTGAGGTGCTTTGATTAACGATGCAGCATGGGGTCCCTCAGGAGCCCCGGAGAATAATATAGCTGTGTGGAAACAGCTGCTTGGGTGAGAGGTAGAGAGTGCTGGGCGGGAGGCGGGGCCCGCGGAGACTCACCGACCTGTCCAAAAGCAGAGGGACAGCGGAGAGGAGGAGGAACCGAGAGGAGGAGGAGCCAAGAGGAGGAGGAGGTGCACAAGGTCAAAGGGGAGGGGACGGATTAGGCCCGTGATTTGGAATTCAGGTGTTGGCTTGCAGTCTCCTAATCTTGGGTCATGCTAACTGCAAATATCTTCCAACTTGCCAATACTAACAAGTATATCTATTGAATTTTATATAGATAGTCCATCCAAGTTGGCAATGGAGGATACTTTAATTTTTATTATTTTTTACTTTTATTGTACTGTTTGTTATTGTTTTCTTGTTCTTGTTTATATACAAGCCTTCATATACAAGATAAATTCAAGGTGTTATGTATACCCTCTTTTGTCATATTTTGCCCATTATATCCATTCATCAGTGATACTGACAGAGAAGGTTTCATTTAAGGATGTTTCTTACAAGCAGCGTTAGGGAGGTGACTTTGACCAGGCCATACAACACACCACAAGGTCCGTCCACTACATGGTCTACGAAGGACTACATAAAGCTCACAGGAACACCCTGGACTCCATTAGTCATACTTGAATTCTAAAGTCAACATTCTTTTTTTTTTTTCCAAACAATGACTTCTACACAGTGATTTTAGAACCTATCAATGTCGTTATATCTAAAATACAGATACATTGGGGCAAGCTCAATGCTTTCATAATAGAAATTAATACAAACGCTTATTTATGCATTACCTTTCACAAACACAAGGGTCCTTTACAATGGAGATGTATATGGGAAACAATTGTGATAGCATTCACCTTCAGAAAACTAACTCTGCTCTTCTCACATAGCACCCAGAGAAACACGTCACACAGAGTCCACCAGGTGCCTCACTGACGAACTGATTTCTGCTGTGCATCGCATGCACACTCATGAATATGCAAATTAGGGAGTAGCCAGTGAATTTTGATAATGAGACCTTTACCGTGACATGTGCTGTAACACCCACATATACTTGTTAGAACGTAACCTCATGTAATTATATCACTATACATAGATCTATTATATCACTATACATAGGTCTATTATATCACTATACATAGGTCTATTATATCACTATACATAGGTCTATTTTTCAGGATCATAGGTGACCCATAACAAGTACAGTTACGTAGTTCCCTCTCCCTCTGTTTGTCTATTCTGTTTTCTGTTGAAGTGAACTGTGGATGGGAGAGGACTGTGCAACACTCTAATTCAAGTTGTAATTAAAATCTAGCTCCATAACTGCACACATAAAGTTGAACTAATGATGGCATTAAATAAGTGGGAGGCAAAACAGCCAGAGGTGCCAAACAGGAGGAGAAAGCGGCAGGAAAGAGGGAGGAAGAGAGGAATCCACCGATAGAGGCTGGGAGAGAGGAATCCACCGATAGAGGCTGGGAGAGAGGAATCCACCGATAGAGGCTGGGAGAGAGGAATCCACCGATAGAGGCTGGGAGGAACTCGGTTTATGTAAAACCATGCACACAACATAACAAACATCCATCTGAAAGAAGTCATGATCTTTTGCTACCCAGCATGTGGATCGGGAGAGAGAGAGAGAGACAGAGAGAGAGTACTTAATTAAAGCTTGAGGCACCACAGAATGGTGAGTCTCCATGACGATACATGCTTGGAGACACGTAAATGGAAGGGTAATGGTTGTCAAATCCTGACAGCTTTAAACGTCCTTTTAGTTTGCTGTGTTTATCTGTCATAAAAAAAAACATTTAGAGAGCAGGCATAGGCAGGCGAAGCAAGAGCACACATCATTATCAGAAAATGGTGGGATTCTCTCTCTCTCTCTCTCTCTCTCTCTCTCTCTCTCATTCTCTCTCTCAGCCCCTCTCCTTCTCCCCCTCTATCACTCCCGTTCCTCCTGACTTGGCCTGTGGATGTGTTTCCCCTCGCCTCGCCTAGCCTCGCCCCCAGCCACCTCGACAGCGCTCCACCTGTCAGGAGAACAAGACTCGCTCTGCCACAGCCACCTTTTTTATTGCCAATCACACGCTGCCGCTCTGTGCACATATCACTGTGACCCGCGGAGCTTGTGGGAGCAGCACAGACATGGGCTTTATCATAACACACCAACACGCTAATCTACAACGTTCATCGGCTCTTAGACACATATGGCAGGTTTTCTTTAGCTTTTTCTCTACATGGTATACGAGAAAAACCTTTGTTTACCTGTTGTTCTTTCTCTGAGTAAAACTGGAATGTGGACATGTATTCACACTCTATATGTATTAATGAAGACAAACCTAACCATGCAGTGAAATGGCTCTGAAGCTGTTCAGTGGTATTATAGAGATTTGTTCTAACTAAAGAGATAATTGTGCTTTAGTCACCCTGTGATCAATGACAACCAGTGGCCCTCTGTGCTCCCCTTCTCAGAGAACTTCAATCACTGACAAAAGTCTGGATCCATTCTCCCAGGTTCTGCAGGTTTGCTTCTCTCTGGTATTGCTGGTGCTATTCTCCTGAAGGTCTCTGCAGTTAACCTCTGTTTAGTGTGTAGTCCAAAGGAGCCAGCCACCCTCGGGGAAAAACACGGTTTAGACCTTGGGGGATGGACTTGACACCTGTATGTAACTCCTCCTGGCACTCGCCAATTCCTCAGCCAATGAGAGTGCAGCCTCAGGCTAATGGACAAATCAGAAGTGGTCTGGCAGAACTGGAGAGGAGCAAATGACGTGAGGGACCCAAATGAACCTTGTCAGACCATTAAGACAGCCTGTCTCTCCAAACAAAGTTTCCTTTTCCACTAATAATTACCACAGTAGCTGCAAATCAAACACAATTAATCAAACAAGAGGGAAACTGACTAAAGTAAAACTCTGAACTAGTAGAAAGAAAGTTAAATAAAATGTTTTATTATGGGGTTAGGGTTATTATCTGTTAGTATGCTGGGCTTAGGGTTAGGTTTAGGAGAGTGCTGTGTATTATCTGTTAGTACGCTGAGAGGGAGTTCTGTGTAGACACACTCAAGCAGGGCCATTTCTCCCTTTGTATGCACTTTAGCTGAGTACTTATTCACTCTGCTGAAAGACTATCAGTCAACAGTTGGTTTTGTCATCTGGCTTTTCACTAGCCTTCTCTGTTCATTCACTGCACAGTGATAAATGCTTTTTTTTCTTGGGAAAGCCAAAGTTAAAGGTTGAAGAATAATAGAAGCACTCACTGTTATTCTGAGTGTGGCTTCCCATTAAAGAGATATTTGGTTATTCCACCCAGTATCATTATTCATTGCATGGAATTCAGATCCTCTTGTTCACTGCTGGTATCACTACATGTCTGTGTAGATTTTCTTCCATTTGAAATGCTAAGAAGTAACCCGGAGGCAGACTGCCTTAGTAACCAGAGAAACAGGCATTAGGCCAAACTGTAAGGGGCCATAAATTGGGTCCTTAAGAGCTTTGTTTTCGCAGGAAGCACTTGTCTAAGATGTTATAAAAGCTGCTCCTGGCTCTGTCATCACATTATAGCACAGACCTTCAGCTTAACAATACAGTACGATATCTGCACCTCCAGGCTCTACTACACATGCGCCCAAACCACCTCCCAGCTCTGCCAAGAGAGACAGGGCACCTCTCGAGCTGCCAAATGAAATACCTGAATACTACTCTACCGCTTCATTTTAGTGGTAAATTTGGAAAATATTTAACTGTTCCATTATTACAGTTTTTATTAATGTTATTGATATTAGCGTTTTTTTATGTGTGTGTGTGTGTGTGTATGTGTGTGTGTGTGTGT
>JAOXYF010000010.1:3655140-3675079 GCA_028565775.1 Sternarchorhynchus goeldii
GGGAGAGGGTCGGAGGGTGGGGGGGTTGCTTTATCGAAATTGCAGCACTGCTGTCACCCAATTAGTAAGGAATGAAATTTTAAGGGCGGAAGGGGTGCATGAGGGCGGATGTCAGCAAGTAATGGAACCCCAGGGGCCAAGTGGACACCCTTGGGGCACACCCGCATCGGTAACCATTCTCTAATGTTAACAAGCTAGCCGGTTGATTGGCCAGAGTTCTTTGGAATGACCAGGAGCTTTTTACTCTGTCAGTGGATGTTCGGGCTGGTTGTTTTTGAAGCCGACCGCTGGGTCGTAGTGTCTCGGGCCCTTGGCTCCGTGCCGCAGTTAATGGACTTAAAATGGACGAGGCGCGTTTGGACGTGTACGCGGCGTCCCGAGCTGGGCTCCCTCCGCGCTCAGCGCCGGGCAACGGTTTCTCGTGGCAACGGTACCTTTTGTCGAGTGAGCTTACGGCATGTGACTTCCTCGGCAAGTCCGGTGGACTCGTAATCCGCAGGCGAGAGGAAGTCTTGTTAAAAACTACTTTGGATTTTGGCCTGAATCTTCCAGGGGCTCCTGCGTTCTTGTCGTTGATAAGGGCGATGGTTTTACTCAGCCGCACATTTGCGGGGAGAAACATCTAATAGTGTAAACCGAGCAGATGCACCCTGTAATGATGAAGTGATTCCCCCCCCCCTCCTGGATTGAGTCTTAGTCGGGTCATGTGGTGTGGCGTGTCACATATCTAAATATTAAGGAGTGTCGAGCTCATCTGCAAAATGTGATTTGCACATATCGCACTCCTGCAGTCACCGAGGCCTCCGTCATCCGCGCAGTTTCAGAGCGAAGTCGAGCGCACAGAGACGAATGCATGGAGAAACGGCACTTTCCTTCAGGGGCGTCCGGGGTTGGGGTGTGGGGTGGCGTGGGGTGGGGTGGGGGGGGTTCGAAGGACACGTGTTGCATGAAACTCCGCCCCCGACCTCATTTTCACTCCCCGCCTCGAATCTCCCACGCGCCGTACATTAGCAAAAACCGAGCGCACGCCTCACCCTTCCTCGCTGAGACAGGTGTAAACAACACACACCCACGGCAAACACGATAATCGGCCGGTTGGGAGGGCGGGGGAGGGGGCCGAGCGCGAAATAATTTGGCCATCATTTTGATGCCTGGGGTTCTCGAGGGAGCGACCCGCCGGGGGAAGATGCCCGTTCTCGTGCCACGCGCAGCAGGATGTAATTATGCCGGCCCGCCTTTGTTCCTGCCTAGCACGTTCCCGCAAAACACTAGTAATTTGCTTGTAATGCGGAGGTGTTTTGTAAAAGGGAACGTAGGGTATTTGGGTTTGGAGTATTCTCCCAGGGCCTGGGTGATACGATTGTGATGGACCGTTTGCTTTGTGCCACAGCTCTGTGTTGTAACAAAATACTACCTGCTTATTAACACGGCTCTGCGTTCAGTGATGACGTTCAGTGATGATAAAGACGGTAACGCTGATGACGACCGCGATTATTCCTGGTGATACTTTTTTGTTTTGTTGTAAAATGAATTGACTTAAAAATGATTAGTGTTTAGGTTTTGCTCAAGGGTGGTAGAACATTATCTACAAGTACAAGTACAAGTACATCAGACCATCATCTGTTACTGACTGATGGGTTGCAATGCACAAGATCGGCTAAGGGGTGCTGAGTAGGTCACAGCGCAAAGGCGTGTGTGTGTGTGTGTGTGTGTGTGTGTGTCTGTCAGGTGGAGCTGGAAAGCAGGCTGGATTGTCATCTCTGGAGGAGCCTTTTGACAGAGGACCTCTCTCCTCTGCTCTGTTGAAAGGTCACTGTGTTTTCTCTGTTTCTGCAAGAGCTCTTCCTCCCTATGGAGGAGGCTTTCCCCTTCTCTCTCTCACACACACACACACACACACACACACACACACACACACCTCTGAAGGAGAGATGGATTTCTGGTTCTGCAGGCATCCTCAGGCAACTGCTGAATAAAGACCTTTAGGAAAAAGAAATTATAATAATTATAATTAAAAAAAAAAACCATGGAGCCACATTTTATTCTCCTAGTGTTATCTGAAGAAAATATTTGTCCTCACTAACAGATCGTTGAACCCTTTTATAAAACTACACTGCTGCTGTTGAGGTCATCAGATCTCTAACCCTAGCTTACATCATCTCATATAATAAGCTGTGTTTAAATTCCTATGCTTCCTTTTTGAAGTCTAGTCAATGGTTTTTTGCAGTGTATGAAGCTTAAAAAGGGGGGGGGGTTTGTTTGTTTGTTTGTTTGTTTGTTTGTTTGTTTGTTTCTCCCAGGACGTGCCGTTTTGCCTCGCCACCGTCCGTTATTTGCTGCTGACGTTGTTTAATAATGTCGACTAAATCGATGACACTTGCTATGCATTAGCAGATTTTTGAGCTCGCTTGCTGGAAAGCCAGTCGGCTCCTGCAGTCAGAGGGTCTTTTTCTCCCTCACCCTCCTTGTTTGCTACTTTTGTGTAAGTCTGTTCTGGCTAATGAGCGTAGCTGAAGGGGACGATGAATATAATCTCGCGCCGGACCGAGAAGGACTGCGTCGGCCTGCGGAGCGTCAGCTCCGTTACACCCGCCGTCGGAGTTGACGTGACGGAGTGGCGTGGCCGTTGGTGAACGTCCTCCGCCGAACCCCCCGGAAGGCGCTGAGAGCTAATGTGCAGCTGAACTGGAGCTGTAGTTCAACCCCTCCTGTTTCTCTACTACACACACACACACACACACTGTTTGATCCTGACCCTGAAACAGTGCGACAAACTTAGCAATCATCATTGTCGAATCATTACACAGCCGAGCCCGGAAACTGTCACCCCTGGGCACAGTCCCTCCCCAGTGAGGGCTGACCGTGTAGGGGCTGTCTGTCTCAAACATGTCCCTTTCCTCCTGACACCCGCTCTAGACTCTGCTGCAGACGGAATTCTAATCTGCAACTACAAGCTTCAAGAGGCTCGAATTAGGAACCAGAGAGGGGGGGGCTGGGAAAAGACTGGCTTCTGTCTCACTTTTAAAGGACAGCACTTTGAATGTCATTTGACAATTTCCTTTTAATTAGAACTAATTTACAGAAAGATGCCCACCAGCTAATCTTTACAGGATAATTAACTTCTATTTTCTTTACTTTTAATTAAAAAGTGGAAAAAGATTTAGCTGATCCATAAAGAATTGTTCTTTTGAAATGTTCATCGCACTTCTCTTTGGCATTGGGTAATATTTAGATTTTATCGTTTACTCACTTTTCACACATTTACTGTTTTTTTTTTTTGTATTTTCTTTATTTATTTTTTGGTCGGGATGTTAAGAAGTGGCACTATCAAAATAAGAGCCAGAAGCAAATTATAATTAATGAGGAATGTATTGCAAAAGAAAAGTCTTTTAGTGTTGAAGCGAAATTGGGCATGTCAGATATACCCATCTCAGAAATTGTTCCTTGATGGAAGAAAAGTGTATGTGTATTCCTTATCTGGAGTATTTGACACGCTTAATCCAAAGGCTTCCCATTTGGTTCATTAATGTGGAATTTGACTGATTTAAACTGCCACGATATGAGTGGTGGCAGTTTAACGCGTTTGGCCGCTCTGTACTCGGAGAAAATGAGCAAGTGATCCGAAGCTTAACTGTGAACCAGACAGTTTACGTAAAATTGCATGTCTTGGCAACCGTTCCGCCAATAATACCTCACTTCTTTTGTTTTTTGTGACATCACACTTGACGAAACTATTCCGTGTCAAAAATATCATTGGTTTTTAAGCGACGCATTGCTTGGTTTTTTGTAGCAGACTTCACCCTACGGACAACAAAGATAAGAAACAGCCGCTTGGGTACGAAACCAACCAACCAACCAACCAACGAACAAACAAACAAACAAACAAACAATGCCCTAGTGGCGCTGGTCTGTCTGGGTCCCTCTCCAGTGGGTGTTGCTGGGTTGCCATGGAGCTTCGGGTGGGTGTCAGAGGGCGTGGGCGGGGCTCGAGCCAGAGCAGGAGCTAATAAGATCTCACACCTGAGCTTCATGGAGCACGTCGCGCTGTGATTGGTGTGACTGCCAATTTGGGGGAGATTGTGTGTGTGTGTGTGTGTGTGTGTGTGTGTGTGTGTGTGTGTGTGTATAAGGGAGGGATCTTGCTGATTTTTACCTCAGTGAAGTCACCACTGTAGCATCAGAAGGACAACTGGCTCGAGGTGTGGTATGACAACATCGGCTGCTGCATCTGAGGTGCACGGCCTTATGGGTAGTGTCTTTGTCAGGAACGCTCATTCACCACTTGCTCATAATTTGTCAGTAGCAGTGGGACACGTGTGACCAGAGTATTCTAAACAAAGTTTTAAAAAGAGTGCGGCCCTTCAAGACCGGCTCAAGGTGACAGGCTCTAATAGTGGGTGGGCGGAGGGTGGGGTGGACTGGGTGGGGGCTGTTTTTCAGTGGGTCACGGCTGAACACCGCCCTGAGTGATGGGTGAATAGGCAGACTGTGGGTCCCACTAAAACCATGTACCAAGGGGCATCTGCTGGCAGCCTGAGAACTCATAAATGTAGAGCATGTCGGTCTCAGTTAGAGGTGCTGAAACTGCTGGGTGCCCTGTTTGGTACACAGCTCTAATTGGTTGTTCCAACCAAGACATTAATCAGTCTCTAGGCAATGGGCCCTCATTGTTAGTGTGACAGTGTTGTTAAGAAAAAAGATGTTTGCTTTTATTAGTTATCCTTTGATTTTTTTTTTTTATTAATTAATTTATATTTTATTGCTAATAACGCTATCATATTGAAGTGCTAGAGATAATGCAAAGATTATGTGTAGGTACATCTCAGGTACCTTTTAAATCTAAAGCAGTTCTGTGGATCTGCCGTAGACACAAGGCATTCGACATTATCCTGCTGGCAGTCCTGCAGCGTGTGGCCAGAATCGCTTCACACATTGTTACCATACAACGCAGGTGGGCTTTAGGGAGAGACTTGTGAAAGCATATCAAATGAATTACTATCCATTAATATGTTATGAGTGTTCCTGCGACTCGCCGCTGTGTGCTGGAACAGAGGAGCTAATGGCCGTAAATTATTTCCGCGACCGTCTCTCGGTGGGCAAGCGGGAAGTCCTCGGCAGCGCAGCCGGTGATTCTGTAACCCATACTGCTGTGCGGCCGTAATGGAAGATGCCTGAGCTGAAACCTGTGGGCCCGCATTAACCTTTCCTGCTTGGGCTAGGAGCTCGGGAGCTGGGAGGCTACGTCTGTGTTTGGGGGTGGGGGGGGGGTATATGCTGAAAGACTGCACATGCCAGCTGCCCTTGGCTATTTTTAAAGAAGCATCTGTCCCCTCACGTTCCCCTGGCGACTGAATCGGCTGGACCGGGCTCTCGTAAAGCCGCCGAACACCATTCGCGCTCTTGCTCCACATCCTGAGAGCGGGGCCAGAGATGGAAACTTCTCCAACCTTCTCAGAATCATCTTGTGCGTTTGTGTTCTTTAACCAAAGCAGTTTTCCTGCTGTGTCAGGTCAGAGCCTCCGCTGGGACATGACACTGTCTTGTGTTGAAGCAGTGGGTTTTGGGGGGGATTGTTTACTTGTTTTTGTTTTGATTGTTTGCTTGTTTGCTCATACAGTCAGCACTGGCCAATACAGTCTCTAAATTCTCCATTTTTCCTGCTTACTGAATTAGTGTTCCAAACTTCCAGCCTTTCTATCAGGATTGTTATATTTGGCTTTCTCTCTACAGCGTAATGCTGTCCAGGATCATTTAAGGAGGTGCTTTTAACCTCAGAAGGGGAGGAGCAGGGCATTGCTTATATCTACCACTTATTCTCTCTCTCTCTCTCTCTCTCTCTCTCTCTCTCTCTCTCTCTGTTTGTCTGTAGGCATTGTTTTTTTCTTATAAAATACAGTACTAAAAATGCTGTTGTTGTCATTGTTAGCTTCACTGCATCGTTCTACTTTTACAATGCTATCTTGGCAGCACTGTGGATATACATAAATAGGCCACAGGAGACATGCTTCATTTTGTAAGTACAAACTATGAAGCCCTAATCAGAAAATTATGAACGTGATTAGAACGGCCTCCAGCGTGGCCACGTAAGCAGAGTTCAGTTGAGCAGATTAACATGCGAGTTCCGTCTCTCTGCTGAGCTCTGCCCAACTTTCAGAGTAAACATGAGTTACAGCTCAAATATCAGGGCTGGATCTGTAAACAACAGAGCCTATAAACTCATTAAAAAATTATTTATTTTCATTGCTGCGCTGGCGAACGGGCACTTAAAATCTGTCAGCGTTCTGAAATGCCAGCGATCGTGCCATGGCGTGATTGCACCATTTTTCAACAAAAATATGGCCTGTTGTGCATAAATAAATACCAGAGCCTGGTATGGAATTATAAAAATGTCACCACAGACCAACAAGTGGTGCTGATGCATATTAAGTCGTTGCGTCTTCAGAAGAAAGAAAGGGGAAGAAAAAATGTGACGCTTAAGAGTCATTAAAACTGTATGATGTTGTGCTGAAAGCAACTTGAATATGACTTGTTCTGTGTTCACAGCAGGGGGTGTAGAAACAATGCAAACTGCCATTCAGTCTGCTCCATAAATGTCTCCAGGATAATGTTTACATCTGAACTGATCTTTCATCAGCTGGAGCCATGGCTTATACTGGCCCGTCCAATCATGCTCTTCAAATGCCCCATCAGAAATTAGGAGGCAGGGAGAGAGGGGAAAAAGAGAGACAGAGAGAGAGAGAGAGAGAGAGAGAGAAAACATTCCATTCTAGCACTTCCTGGAATCTGATGGCCTGTTTTCACAACAGTGTCAGTCAAGAATTTGGAGTACAAATTTGTGTCTGTGCTGGAATAATATTTGATTTGATATTGTTTTGCTTATATTTAATTTCAAGCATTACATTCATTTCAAACATCAGCTGAGATTAGGCATATTGCACTGAAAAAGAAGAAATACACTAAGCACATGCAAATCTTATAACTGGGAGACATTAAATAGATGAAATTTTAGGCCACATTGCATATCAGTTGAAGTGGTATTTCTAACTGTGTTGCAAATCGCATTATTGTGTAATAATATATGCAATACTAGATACTAAGTATCGCAATGCCTTTTATGTCTTTTTTATGACATACAATAAATCAGTTCCATGCACAGTTTGTCCTAATTGATTTGAATCTTAAGCAATTTTATTAAATAAGACTGTACATGCAAAGTGTGAGAATATTACGTCAATATTAATGTGCACTAAATTTTATACAACAATTCTCTAAAATGTTGCTGGAAGTAATATTTATTTTAATATGTACAAAAAGGAATGTTAAATTGAAATATGCCTTACATTTTAACGCAATGTAGCCGGTTTTATGTGGTGTACTTTCTACTACTTCTGTGATGCAAAGTAACATAATTTAATGACCCACAGTTATTTTTAGTTGTTTTATATGCTTTTTAATTTCTGATACTATATGCAGGTTTTACAAAGATTTTGTTCTCCATTTGTCAAGTAACGCTAAGAAAGCAACATTATTTGTTCAACAGATTTCAGAATCTGTATAAAGCAAGAAGCTGGTTATGAGCCACTGTAATTTAATTCAGTAACTCAACATGTGCAAAGCTGCAGGGATAGCGCGTCTTCTCTTATCAGCAGCTCTCTGCTGCCCTCTTTCGGTTTGATGTGATCATATCACCTAGAGTTGTAGGTCACTGAGAAAAAGCACCAAGGGTGGTAATGGACAAGGCACACAGTGAACAAGAGGTTTTTGACACTGAAATGAGAGGAGTGACATGGAATGGGTATGATGTTTGGAGTAAACAAGCCAATTTACAATTCAATTCACACCAAATCTGTCTGGCACAAGAGAAAAAGTGCACAGTGTTTATGGGCAGACGTGAAGAGAGGGGTTGGGACTGACAGGACGGTTCCAGCATTTCCAAAGTGGATATTGTTCAGTCTTGGGCTTAGCGTGACTGTTGGGACGCCCATTGAAAGTGCCAGTCTGACAAATCCGTTGCCCTCTGCCGCTGCCGCCATCTTGGCTGCCCCGCCGAGCTTTGAGGGCTGCCGTGTCCTTGTAGACGAAGCTAATCTGGAGCTGTTCGTAGACGAAGCTAATCTGGAGCTGCTCAGTGGCCCACTGGGAAAGCATTTGCTCCCGGGCCCTGGAGCCCGTCCCAGTCGCCCTTCTCAGAGTGCTGACACCAGCCCCTGCCCTACCCCGCCAGCTGCTGTGAAAGACGTCTGCCACCAGGGACAAGTCTCACTGGGAGGCCCCGAGTGTGAGAGAAAACAGGGCGAGAGACAGAGAGAGAGACACAGAGACAGAGACACAGAGAAATAGAGAGAGAATGTTGATCCTGTTTTGCACTTGTATGCTTATCTACAGCGCTTAGCGGGCTTTCTCCTCCTCGCTAATACAGACAGACAAAGGCAGCATTAGCAGGGCCACTGCTGGGGAGGGAGCGCTGAGAACTGCGAGTGCAGGTCGGAAAGGATCTCCCTGTGTGTCCCAGCACAGGAGGAGCGTTCACGCAGCCGTGAGAAAGACAATCGCGGCCGTCCTGCGAGCATATGGGTGCAACGGGTGAATTATGTAAATGGGAGGGGAGCAGCTTGTGGGGCAGCATTCAACGCGCTTCCAGACGCCTGTGTGAGGGCAGGGAGCCGCCCCTTTCTTGAATGTTAAAAGCCCTCTGTCACCAGCCTCAACAAAGGCCTGGCACATTTTACACCACGCATTTACAAGTCCGTGACATCTATATCAACAAGAAAATTCATGAAGACGTAAGATGGGATTTTATTATGATGCCACCTTTAAAGATATTTTTTTTGAATACAGGTAAACAAAAGCTGTGTGTGTTTACATGTGCATGTGTGTGTTTATATGTGCATTCTGTAGGTTATTAGTTTTTACAGATATATGTCTTTACTGCCAAGTCCCAAGAGCTCTATTTTCAAGACAGTTTCTTGTTTATCCCAGTCCTGAAAAGATGAATTTTTTTTGTTTGTTTTATAAGCCATTGTGGCATCCAAAAATAATTAAAATGGGGAGACATAATACAGTCATGTCATTAAATATTCACGTGCAGCGGTCAGCCAAGCATGGCTGTCTCTCTTAGGACTTTTCACATGCTAAGTGTTAATAAACTCCCAGAAGAAGGCTGACGTGATTGAATTTGCCATGTACGGCGATGGTTCAGGCCTGTCGAGGCAAAGCTCACTCACGTAATTGTTCCTGATGCATTTCCTACTAATTATCGTCGCCCCAAGTAATCTCCCAAGATTACAGCAAGCTGTCACAAACAATGTGCGAGTCGGTCGGCGCCGCACCGCGGGACATAGGTTAGTCGCTTTTATTGTTGCTCAGCTTGCTATGACAGTGACAAGCCACTGAACGCGAGGTTCGTTTCCTCTGCCCATCACAGGCACCTCCCCAGATATGCAGTGCTCTGCTACTGTTTCCGTACATGCCTAAGAGATGTCACGCTCAATTCATTTGCTTGATTTCTTGATTTTACCAAACTCTGTCTGCTTGGTAAACTGATTCTGACATCGTCACAGAGAACATGTGCTCAAGGTGACTTTAGACCAGTGGGACTTCGCCCATGAACCACTTCTGAAACCTTGCAGACTTGTGTAGATCACTGTAGGGGCATCTGTGCAGCCTCCACTATGTTTGATCAGAAGTGAGACACTGGTCTTGTAGGATCTCAAGAAGAGGAGTCTGTCAGAGACTCTGGTGCTGCTGTGGCATGTGAGTGTGTCTCCTGGAATTACTGAAATCTGTCAGGATGACCTAAACGAATGCATCAGCAGTTCAAAATCACATGGGCTTGTCCCCCATGTGCCTGTCTTTGACAGTAACTGGAGTACAGTTGTCTTACTATCAAAAGCAAGAGCTTGTAGGATTTGCCGATTCTGCAACACACAACCAGATTCACAGTGGCATGAAGACAATAAATAAATAAGGTGAGAGCAGAAGCACTGAGTTTTTGTTCCATAAAATTTACTTCAAATGCCTGTGAAAGGAAGATGCTGAGAGTGGGAGACAAGACAGATGCATCAAGTAATCAAGAAGGAAATGCAAGTCAGTCTGACCATTCCTGTCTCTACAACGTCCCGAAAGCACTACGGCAGCTACTGCGACACGTCTCACATCTTACCCCTACGTGCAGAAACAGAAATCACTATGTTCTGTTTACAGAGATGAGGTGCTAAAGATCAATTAAGTTTGATATTAGAAAGTACCTATTAAATTTTTTATATATTCCTAGATTTTTCTTTTATTGATCTCATTTGCTGGTGTAAGAAATCAATTACATTAAGGTCTTCAGAGACCCTGTTCAGGCCTGTGTGTGTGCATATATTCATGTGCCTGTTGTGTATATTTGTGTAGGGGTGCACGTGTGTGTGTGTGTGTGTGTGTGTGTGTGTGTGTGTGTGTGTGTGTGTGTGTGTGTGTGTGTGTTGTCTCTGATGTATCTGGGTCATCATTACCTAGTAAATTCCATAATAGCATAAACACCGTACAAACATCACCAGATCTAATTTAACATCTCAGTTCACTACACCTGAAATAGCATCTCGTGTTCAGTCTCCATTGGGCCAGTTTATCTGTGCTAAAGAGGCAGAGTGCTGTGATTAAAATAAGAGCGTTTAACATCGGCTTCTCTTCAGATCTGACCTTGGCTTCCACTGGCTGACTGGCTCATGTCTTCATTGCGACTGCATGAACGCACTCAGTGCTGAGCCAACGGAGGCTTCTGGCCTCGGCCCCCAGAGCACCTCTGCACAGAGCAGCCCTGTTTTCCTCCTCTCTGATAGGCCTTTAATTCCTCTTTTGTGCAGGGAAATGGGAAACGGGAAAGATCCCCCTTGTGAGGGAACTGAGGCACTTGGTTGAAAACTAATGGAGGCCATTCATGATACGACGTCTCCTGTGGAACACAAACGCTCTCCGTCTCAGGCTCCAACTCCTCTTTTGGAGACACAAAAAGCAATTACAGCATCAAGGCTCCCAGACGGTAGGCCTCGCTAAGCTGCACTCCCAGAAGCAGCAGTACTTCATTTCCCAGGTCTCCCCGCTTTCCCCATTGCAAAGGAAAAACTGAGTATAGACTGAATTAGCAGACAGACATATTTAACTCTATGCGCAAAGTTGTATTGAGCAGTAAATACTGAAGGTAAGCTTCCAGAATCATGAGCTTAGAAGTTATAATGTGAATCAGTGTTTATCCAGGGCTTGGATGACCACAGGCATCACATTCAGTGTTGTCCGGACTTCTAATTTACTTAGTTCAGCTCAAGTAATTACCAAGCCTTTTGTGAGTTCTGTAGTGTTTGCTTTATGCACTAGTCAGAAATGCCTATACATTCTACCAAGTTATTAATACATTTATTTTATTCTTGTTGGGAATAAGCTCTGTATTACTTTGGAAATATGTCTTTCTCTAAACACAGAAGAGAGAAGGTCATAGTTGTGGGTTGTGCTTCGGCCCACCAGACCTCCTGTGTAAACATGTACAACAAAAAGATGCTCCATCAATTGCACAACTCAGTAAAGAAGAGAGAGAGGGAAGGCTTAGTTCCACTGTGCAGGTGTGGCAGTGTGTATAACATGTGGTGTGTATGCGTTGGGCAGTAAGATATTTTACAACTAATGTCAATGTTCTTCCAATTTGGAATGTACTTGGCATGTCAGTATGTCTGTACCAGGAGTGTAATATCTGCATCTGTAGAGTCTGTGCATGGGCATGTGTGTATGAGTGTGTGTGTGTGTGTGTATGAGTGTGTGTGTGTATTTGTGTGGGTGTACAGCTGCCACTCCTCCATGCTCCTCAGGTCTATTAAGAGGGGCAATTAAACAGAGAATATCTTTCTGTGAGCAGTTAATGAGGTTTAGTCCCAGGAGAAAGCGGCTGATTGGCTGAGACTATGGAGACTATGGGCTGGGGAAAGTCAAGGGCACAGGGTGAAGCAGTGCATTGTGGGAGATGATGACTTTGTGCACCAGGAGACTTGCAGGCTTCTCAATGTGCAGGCCTGTTTATCTTCCATGAAAACAATGGTCTCACAATACAAAGCAGAAATGTTTATTTATGATGGTCTGAGGAATTCTAAAAATGGTCCATCTTTCTGTGGTATGTGTGTGTAACCACTAGGTAAACCAGCTTATTTAAATTGCCACGATTGTTTAGAATTAGATTTTTGGTTTTATTTGTATTGTTTTGAGAATCCAGTTTGATTGGAACTTTCACCTATGACTGGCGTTTAGGTCAACTTAGAGAGGCAAAACATCAACAGAGGTTCCATGGCCTGGTCTGTAATTTCACTCTGGGTGCAGATGTACTGCATGAAATCAAAGAGGCTGAAAACCTTTAGCAACATCAATTCTAAACATCTATATCAAAGTCTGACAAACAACTAGTGCAAGAATGCTGAAAAGCTGGAGGCACAGTCCAGAAATTCTGTGTTAAAGAACTGTAGCAGGATATAGAAATATTCAACATTGCAATATAAGTCATATCTAACATTAGGCCTATAGACATTTAGTAGATCTGAAAAACAAGTGCTTTTGAAATTACACAACTCTCTGTGGAAACATAACATGGGGACGTTCCATTGTGATTTAACACTAAAACACAGCCCAATTAAAACCACAAAGCCACTTTGTTTAGGATCCAGTTAAAACGTGAATGGTTTTGCATAATATTAAGCCTATGAAATATTAACAAAGCATCAGGGAATAAATCTGTTCCTTTAAACAAATGCAAATTATTTTATTTTGTTTGGGTTAGGTTGGCTCCATATGACTCCCTGAGTTGTGTGTCAATAATCAACTTACTATGTCTGAACATGGAAATGGCAGCCTATCAAGCCGTAGTGGTCAATTACAGTAATAACTTCTACATCTGTGTAAATGAGACATCCTTTTGTCATTATGACCCAAATTTGCTCTTTAGGCATAACAGTCTTATAGGAAAATAATTCTAAAATGTGTTGAACACGTTTTTGGTAATGCTAACATAGTTACCACATAAATATCTCTTTTCATGAGGCATGATTGCTAATTTGCTTGCCATTGTAATTTGTTCTTAGTATAGCAGGTGTGTCTCCTCCTTCACAATGATCCACATCCCATACATGCATTGTGCACATATACACACACACACACACACACATGCACATACATTATTTTACTTAATATGACAACTGCCCCAACAGCCATTCCTTTGCTTTTTCCCCCCACAGGACACAAGCAGGGTTTGGGGGTGCCCCCCAAGTCTCATATAACCACATTTGAGTTTAATTGCCCCTGTAATTGCCCTGTTCAAGGCTGGAGTGGGCCTAGTATATTGGCATGGCCTGTGGCTAAAGCTCTGCTCAGTGCAGCTCCCACTCAACAGACTTTATGCTGGCTGCTGTGTTCAATGCATTAATACAGCTGTACATTACCTGTCCACTCACTTTTCACTGTCCTTCACCCTTCATTTCAGTCTGAGCTCAGTACAGAGTGCTGACTATAAACCATGCATAATATACTAAATATATGCAACTGGCTTATATACATTGCAGACGGTAAGTAACTGGACCTTGACAGTCCTGTTTATGGTTTGTGTACTCTGACGCAATGGATCTGAAATAAATTAAACAATCAGGTTATGATACAGAATATCACATTCTACAGGATTTTTATCTGCACTGGCTGAACAATATAGAAATCACAACCCTTTCACACATGGTACTTTCAGGGGGACCAAAGTAATTGGACAGGTGATAGCTCAGTTTACAGCCCAGCTGTGTGTCATCACATTACTAGTTTATGCACAGGTAAAGAAGCCAAAGGACTATAGTTTCTCCATATATGACATATCCATTTAAAGTCTTGTGTTGTTCTTTCTCATCATATGGGCCAAAGCAGTACCAATGGCAGGAGATCAAGCAATCAAAAGGCTGAACATTCTGACTAAATCAACAAATAAGTCCTTTCAGAGCTCTTCAGGTTGCTTTCCTGGACATATATTTTGTCTAGTCTAGATCAAATCTCCAAAGTTTATTCACCACAGGAAATTCTTTTTAGTCTAATCTTAATTTTAATATTGGTCTAGGAAATTGTAAAAATCAAGTGATGGTAGATTTTTAAGGCTCAAAAAAGCACTGCTTAGTTCATCAGTAGCAAATCTGTGAACAGTGGACAGTGAAATGTTTTCATTCACAAAGAAAAAAAGATGAACAGATCAAGAATGCTCTCCAGATCATGACAGACATGCCTAACCCCATAGTGCATAGCATAAGGCACAATGATTAGAGTTTGCCAAAGAGCTCATTGAAAGCATGAAAACTTATGGAATAAAGCATTTTTGAGGTGAGACTCGGATTCACCTGTGCTAAGTGATAGAATGAGGGCATAAAGGGAAGTGCCCAAGATCTAGCAGAATGGTGCATAAGTATACCAGTTTAACATGGAAACATGATATCATGACACTGGTAGAACTGGTGGTAGAACTGGCAAACTTGTATCTAAAACTTGTATCTGCTGATTATCTGAATGCCAGTAACACAGAAGTGCACATAAGCATTTTAGCTATTCATATCCACCCAAAAGTTTAAAACTCCCTTGACAGTTCTGCACTTTACAGATCCAAAGCATACTTCAAAAAAACACTATGGAGTTTCAGGCACAAAAAATGGCCCAGGCAGCCACCTAAGCTGAAACTCACTGAGCATGTTTCATGTAGTGAAGACCAGACTGAAGGCAAAATCTGAAAATGGTTCCATTATAGGTCTGGCAGAACATCGTCAATCACAGAATCCAGCTTCAGAAATCAGAACCTCATCAGTTACAGAATCCAGTTTCAGAATTCAGAACATCATCAGTCACAGAATCCAGCTGCAGAATTCAGAGTCACTGAATGCATAGGATTTGTAACCAACGTCTACACAAGAAAACTGTATTTAAGATTATGTAATTTCCTTAGGGCCCCCTAAAGTAGGAGACTATATGACAAATGTTTATTATTTCTATTTGTTTACACATCAAAATTTTAGGTGGATTTATAGGTTATTTTATAAGCAACACATATTACAGTGAGTTGGTTAAGATGGTCATTTTAACAGGCACAGAAATGTTACTGGTGTTTGTACATGTGTGAGCATCACTGCAGGGTTGGTACTGGTTTGCCAGGACATTTCAGTCCTATGGTCTGTAGTCTGAAGTTGAGAACAGCTAAAGGAACAGCTAAAACAAACTGTTTATAACAACAGATGGGTTCCAGACACTAGCCATATGAGAACAGGTTTATAATACGGTAGTGTTTCTAATAAAGTAACTGTGAGCATATTCAAATATCCTTGAATAAAAGCTGTCTTTCTGTATAATTACCTCAGTTTTTATTTGATTTCAATTGCAGTGTGCTAGAGTACAGAGCTAACGCAACAAGAATTGCATTACTATAAAATTATTTACAAATGACACTGTATATGATTCAACTACACAAAAAGGAGACCGCATGCAAAAGCACTGGTTTCACTTTCTAATACACCATTCTAAACCCCAACAAACATAAATTTAGTCATTTTCTTCCTATTACTGTCTAACATAAAGGTCTCGGCACATTTGCTTAAACCATGGAACAACTAGTCCTGCTTCCACCCCCACCCCCAATTTCCACTCTCTTTCCACTTTTTCTGTCCATTTGGAATTCCCAAATCTCGTCCTTCCCTAATTACCATATCAGCTCAGCCCCTCGCCTGCCTGCCCCTCCCCTCTCCCCCTCTCCCCGCTTTCTGTCAGTAAAGCTGCCCCATTAGCCCCAGTGCAGAAGTGTTAAGAGTAATGGCCCTGCCAATGTGAGAGCCAACACAGGGGAAATAACGCTTCCCTCGCCTGGCCTGGAAACCTCAGTGCAGGGTAATGAATCCTTATGAGAGCCAGGCATGGGGATATTTTTCCCTCGTTTGGGGGGAAGGGGGTGGGGGTGGAGGGGTGTCGAATGGAGGAAATTCTCGAGCCGATGTTGTTTTTGCAAGTCATTAAGTCCACGTTAATCATCTCGGAGCGTTTTCATAAGTTTGCAGGAGAAATGAAGAAGGATGAAGGGCTGTAGTAAGAGAAAGAGTAAAAAACTCAATGGTAGAGGGACGCCGTGAGGAGAGCTGATATGCACTGGGCATAGAGGTAGCAAGCTTGTGGACACATTTGTTATGACAACTTTTCTCTACTTATTAGCTGCACTTATTAACAACACTGGGATTACAGAGGCCAGACCATCACTCAGTAAACCGGCCTAACTTCATCAAACCCTTATCTATGAAAATCGGAACAATACCATCTGAGTTATGTGGTCCATGGTTTTATGGTTTGAAGACTTCGGTTTCTGAACCTATGGCCAGGTTCCTACAATATACTAGCCTCATTCATGTAGCCAATGTATTGATGATCTGCCCTAGACTTATTACACTTTATACAATACATTACAATACATTACACTTTCATTTAGCAATTAACTACAGCAGCCTACAAGTAGACAATTTTCAGTTGCCTTCTCACATTTGAAACAAGTAAAAGATTCTGAAGTAAGGATTAAATTTTGACTGTGAAGGAAAAGGTTGAGTATCGTGATAGCAAAAGTTTGGAGAACCGACGAGTAGTTGTACATAGAGGCGAAACAACATCAGGCTCACTAGCAACTGTTAGATATGCCTTGAGTGGCAGGAGATATCAGGAGATTTCTTTTGATGAAAAAGTGATAGGAAATGATGAGAAGTGCAGGCAGGACCAGAAGACCAAGTGCAATCAAGACCTTCACTTATACTTTGAGGGATAATCTTTTCAAATCCCATAACAGTGTCAACAACATAGAGAATATAACCTGTGAGACTAAGTACAGAGCCCTTTTATACAGGTGTTCTCTCCATGTTCAGGAACAACAGGTCATGAATGTTGGATCACCCTTTTCAGCTCGGAGGTGAATTTGCATGTTCCAGCATATGAGTTCACTTAGAAAAGAGTGAAATTCATCCTCAGGCATCATTTTTTATGTCCTCAATAACTTCAAGATACCAAATTGCAGCTCTAGCTAACAATGCCAATAAAGGCAAAGGTAGAGATTAGCATTTAATGCAGCTTTCCAACAACACATTTTATATGCGATTTCATACTAAATAAACATAATCTTTCGTGAATAAAGCCCCCCCATATACCCCCCATATATACTTTTTTAAGTATTTTCCATGTAGAGAACATTTGTAATTGCAGCCTGGCACAGGAGTTCCAGTAAACCTCTGTCAGTGAACCTTGGTTCACTGTGGGAGCTGACCATCTTTATTTCGCTGGCTCAGTAAATCTCGGCTGTTCATATAAAACTTACACGTTTCAAATGACATCATTCACAGTTTGCCTGTAATTTCTGATGTTAATAAAGCCCCAATCAGGAATTACTCCACCTGGCAACCTTGTTGTTTGGAAAACAACTAGTATTTAAAGGGCTATGGCCATTCTAAGTATAATCAAGACCTAGGAAAGACAATTGTTATGTTTTCTGTTAGCTAGGACACACTGAGATAGTTGGCCATGTTACTTCTTTCAAAACTCTTTCAAATTCCCGTGAAAACTACTTGTTCACACTGATTATAAGAAATTTGGAATTTAAAATCTGTGAAAGTTCACAGTAGGATACATGCTTTGTCTGAGTGATAGTGAAATGGACACTTTCGTTGCCACGTTCATATAGCCATTACACCCCCTTGTGGCCTAGCTAATTATGTGTCAACTTCTGAAGAGAATCCCTCTCTCCCTCTCTCTCTCTCTCTCTTTCTAAAACAGTGCTTCTACACAGCTGGATCTCATTTGCTTGTCTTATTTATCTTCCCATATTTTTTTGTCATGGAATAATTTATCTCCTCAAGCCAAAAGAGCTCTTGTCTGTTATACTTTGTTTTCCTCACAGACAATCTGGGGGTGTGAGAAGACACAAAATACCAGGGTAATATATCCCAACCATTTCACATTTAACAGGTTATTCCCTGATTTTCACCTCTTTGTTTATCTGTAACAGACAGTGATTTTGAATAATACAAACATTTCAGTATTTCATATTACTAGAGGTGTTGTGCTATTCATGTATACAGGTAAGATTTCATTATTTTATATAATATCTTGAATGGTCGTGTCTATGTGTGTGTGCATTACTTGGATGTGAGTCAGTTCACTTTTTTCTGAGGTTGTTAGATATTCTGTTTCAGCTTTTCTGATATTGTTTGTTCAGCTCTTTGTGTTTTCTGGATTTCTCTATGGAACACCCTTGGCATGTATGAAGCACCCTCAAAGTCTGTGTCCTTGAAAATCACCCACTGGCATATTTTTCCATCTTCCTTGTCCCACAATTTATCACATTAACAAGTAACGACTCCAGATGTTTTCACCTCTTTTTTTTATTCAGCTAAATTGCTAATTGAATTTGGCTATAAAAGAGCAGATGCTTTCAGGCCCAGAACACAGCATTGCAAGAGATATGACATGGAGATGTCGTGAACTGGCTTTGGATTTAACTCTTTCTTTGCCAAGTCTCACTAAAATGAGACATAACGTTTTCAAGATTTTCATATTATTTTCATTTAAAATTATTACATAAAATGATAAATGCTAACAAATTTTAAAGATTAACATAAAATTGGCATTTACAGTATTTACTAGTATCCAAATGAATACACATACATCAGCACACATATTTGCATATGTGAAGAAGATTTCAAGGAAGAACTACGATATACTGTACTGTGTGTGAGTGTGTGTTTATAAACAATGAATCCAAATGTGTTTTACATAAAGAACACAAGCTTTCTTAGATCTCATATGCTAACCCTCACATACATCTACATTGTCATGCATGCACCTGATGCAGAAGTACAGTAAACAGATTTTCATGCAGAATATCAACATGTGTAATAAAGGCTTGCTGGCAAGTCTTGCCTGAAGAGCCTAGCGCATTCTGGATTGAATTAAAGAGGATTAGAGGACAATGCGTGCATGTCAATTCCTATTACTCTTAAAAAATGCATTGTTTAAACTATTCAATTTCCCATGACAAATGTGGTCAGAACATCATTTTAGAGCTATGGTGTTCTCCAAACCTTTTTTTGTGCACACAAATCAACCATGATGTTTTTTTGTCCTGCATTTGTTTCCAATTTGCAGAAACACAACATGGTTGGGGATTTTTTCCCTATTTTACAATGCCATTACAGAACAATGGTCTTTGTTTGTGGCGCTCGCTCTAATTGTACAGTGCTTACGCAGAGCTGTGCCCACTACTTACTTCTCAGCTTCACAATGAGTGTAGTGGTGATGAGATACGGGGAGGCTTTCCGTGCTGTTTTATTTTTTAAGGATGTTATTGTTGGCCCTCGCACAGCCCCTAGCCAGCCCCCTGGTCTTTTTCCCAAGCGACAGAACCACCCACGTCATCCATCATCTGACCCCTGTCTGCATGACAGGTCACTCACTGCTTTTCCACCAGGATGCTGTGTATGTGTACGTGTGTATGTGAAAGACAGTTTAGACGTATGCAAATGTTTGTACCCTGCACTCATCATTTCCACTATGCACATCCTTACTATGTGGTTTACACAGCACTTACATACATAAAAAAAGAAAAGTACCGTACAGTGCTGCCAATTTCTAATGCTAATTTACATTAATTAAAGGTCACAGATACACAGCAGTAAAAAATACTCATTTGCTTGATTACTTCCTCATAAGTTCTCTACTTCCAATGAAGCTGTAATGAATGTATGTAATGTGACAGAAAGACAAGTATGAAGAGTAAAGAAAGTGGGTGATTTCCGATGTGATGTGACACTGCCCTCTACTGATTTTTATTGTAACAGTATTGTCATATATATATATATATATGTGACATTTAGGTATAAAGCTATTATAT
>JAOXYF010000010.1:3685190-3765718 GCA_028565775.1 Sternarchorhynchus goeldii
ACTGGGTGTATATACTATACTATAACTGGGTGTATATACTATAATATAACTGGGTGTATATACTATACTATAACTGGGTGTATATACTATAATATAACTGGGTGTATATACTATAATATAACTGGGTGTATATACTATAATACCTGCACATACCAGTACTTTAAGATTTACTAATATATTATTACATACTATACATACTGTACAATACTATACAATACTACTTTAGATCCTATACAATGCAAATTATATATCTTACTATATATACTATATAATATACATACGTTAAATTGTATTTGTTCTCTTGTTGCTAGTACTATGTAATACACATCCAGCAGCTGTAGCATGAACTAAGACAACATTTACACGTCACTACAGATTCATGTTCACATGTTCATGTAGAGCTGCGTTGGTGCACCATGTTTGCGTGTTTGCGTGTTTACGTGTGGCGTGTGCTGAGCGAACACTCACAGTGATTACAAAGGGAACCGCACTGATCATCTCCAGGATGAATGGCACACGCAGCACTTGTTCCCACACGTTGCCCTGGAAACACACGGGAGATGCCGGGGGTCAGAGCGTGCGCGAGCGTGTCAGGGTGATGATCGAGGCAGGACTGAAGAGGGCACTCTGTGCCCGCTAGCAGAATGGGTGAGCCCCGGACGAGCTCCATGACCCGAGGGCGTGTGTCCACGCGGGGGAGCGATGTGAGACTGGAGTGGCCAGAGAGGAACTGTTCATTTCAGTGGAAATCAATATGGCTTTGGGAAGCTAGAGGGTAGGAGGTGTTGGGGGGGGGTGTGAGGTGGCCAACTCCATTAATCATGGGGAGAATCCGCAGGCGAGTTCAAAGCAGATGGGAGATCCAAAGAAGTATGGCCTTCTTGGACCTGGGGAGACTAGGCCTGGCCTCTCCTGTTACCAATTTACTCCCTCTGGACAAGGGCCCTCAGGAACCAAAGACTGGATTTGTAAACATCTCTCTTTCTCTGTCTCTCTCTCTCGATCTCCCTTTCTCTCTCCTCCTTCAATCTCTGATCATGGCTCCTATGTTGGAGAGAAGTTCCTAAGTGGTTGCACTCAAAGAGCAAATGTTCTTTTAGAAAAAGAACTTTTAGAAAAGAATTTCCTTCCTGAGTGCAATATAGTAGCTCTCTTTCCCCTAATCCAGGACATCAAATTCATGTCTTAAAGGTTTGACGTATAATTAGCTGATGTGTGGAATAAAAAGGGGTAGATTAGCAGAGCTGCCAGACCGGGCCCTGTGCCAGAACTAGGATGGAGCCTGGCGTACCTTAAGCATCTTTACTGCCTAACAGAGCAAGGAGCTACAGGGCAGCTTGTGTGCAGTGGGGGTTTGGTGTGTGTGTTGTGTAGCGTACAGGGTCTTCAGTAGGGTTTGTAGTGTGGTGTGTAGTGTTCAGTGTTTTGTGTAGTGTTCAGTGTTTTGTGTAGATTGGTGAGTAGTGTTCAGTGTGGTGTAGTGTTCAGTGTGGTGTGTAGTGTTCAGTGTTTTGTGTAGATTGGTGTATAGTGTGCAGTGTGGTGTGCAGTGTGGTGTGTAGTGTTCAGTGTGGCGTGCAGCGTGATGTGTAGTATTCAGTATTGTGTGTAATATTCAGCGTGGTGTGTAGTGTTCAGCATGGTATTTGGTGAGTAGCATGGTGTGTAGTATTCAGTGTTTGGTGAGTAGCATGGTGTGTGTCACACATCGATTGGTTAGATCCTCCTCCCCTGATTACTGAGCTCCTTGCAAAGTATTTTTTTTACACATTGCAAAGTATTGCCTAGTGTCTTGCGAACCGAGCGATTTCATTGGTTAGCGTCTTGCGAACTGAGCGATTTCATTGGTTTCCTCTGCCTGTTGTCGACCTCCTTTTGATCTCCAGTTTTTGTCTCTTGCCTGATCCCTTTGGTTTGTCCATTTCATGATTCTGTTTTCTGGCTCTCTGACCCTGGACTGGCTTTTGACTACGATACTGACTCTGTTTGGATTACTGTTCGTGCCTCTCCTGGCCCTGACCCTCGCCTGGGTTTTGGATTGTCCGTCTACTAAAAAAATCCATCGATCTGGATTTGCAAGCGTCTGTTTTACCTCAACATGTCACAGTGTGTGGTGCTCAGTGTTTTGAGAGTAACGTGAATAGTTGTGTTCAATGTGGTGTGTAGTGTATGTTGTGTTCAGTGTGTGTTGTGTTCAGTGTATGTTGTGTTCAGTGTATGTTGTGTTCAGTGTATGTTACTCACCTTGTAGCTGAGATACACAAGCAACATGGTCTCTGAAAAGCTGATGAGGGCCACAAGCACCTAATGAGAGAAATACACAGAGAGGTAAGAGGCAATAGAGAGGAAGCAAGTCAGGGAGAGGGAGAGAGAGAAAGAGAGAGAGAGAGGGAGAGAGAGAAAGAGAGAGAGAGGGAGAGAGAGAAAGAGAGAGAGAGGGAGTGAGAGAAAGAGAGAGGGAGAGAGAGGGAGAGAGAGAAAGAGGCAAGGGGAGAGAGAGACACAGGAACAGAGATAGATGAGAAGAGAGATAGATGAAAGCAGATTGAGGAACAAACAGGAAGTGAAGCCTAATGAAAAAGATGCCTGGCAAAGTGGCCAACAAGTAAAAGAACTACAGATACACACCTTTTCTGTGTGTCCATCTGCATGTGCCACTATGTTTATGTGTGGGTGTGTGTCTGTGTGTTTTTGTGTGTACAGGCTGCCTGCTGTCTGTCTCTTTCTCTGTGATTCGGTGCAATTTGTCCGTTTTTCTGGTGTGTTTTGGTGTAAAAGGTTAATCGCTCTGACCTGCAGTGCCCAGAGCGGTAGAGGTCGGTTGACCCAGATAATAAGGGACCTGGTAGCACAGAGCCGTCGCCGTGGTGACACACACGGAGAAAAGAACAACACGTTAGCAGGGCTCAAGTAACAGCAAGGACAGCAAACCTCATCACACAGGTCAACAGTTTCACAGCAACAAAGAGACGCAAAGCACAACATGGTCCCAGTGTGCTGAAATTCACAGGCAGATCCAGAATCAACAATCAAACATGGTTTACGTTCACACTGATCGTTAACCACTGGATTGAAATCCCGAACACTGAAGCAGAACAGTTGTACTTAGAAAATGGAAAATTTCGCACATAACAGCGAACACAATTGAATTTCCAAAAAAACGCTGGTTTTTTTTGCTAAATGACATTTTTAAATCCAGTCCATGTTCAGTGCTGCAAGGAGGTTCCCTGGGCACTCGAGGGGGGGGGGGGGGCTGGAGAGCTGTGTGGCAAAGTGCAGCAGATGGGCTCTCCCTGAGATCCTGTACTCTGCTGGAGCATTTAGCTGCCGTGACCAGATGTTAAAGTGGTCCCTGGTGGGGGTGGAGTGCTGAGCAGATGTGGGCCTTGCATCTCTTCCTCTCCACTTCCCTCTCCTCCTGACCTCCACCAGTCAGACAGCTGCTCCTGTCCTCCTGCATCAGTTCTTCTAACCACAGGCCACTGGAATTGAACATGACCACAGAAAAAGGTGTGTGGCCATGGAGTAAAATCTCAGCTGAAAGCCTGTCTGTTTTTGAGCAGTTGCCAGTGTTTTTATTTTACTGGGGTGGGGGGGGGTGGTTCTCTGCTCCTATTTCTCACTCACTCCCCTTCCCCCTCTACCTTCCAGGTTTAAGCTCAGACCTAATTGGAGGTTTTGCTGATTTCTCTTCGCCTGCAGCTTCAGCCAGTCTTCCTTCAGCAGCTGGTATGTGTCTAACTCCCATCTCAAAGCATGCTTATGTCAAAAAGGTCAGAAGAAAGAACGCACATGTAAATTCTGGTTTTGTAATCGCTGCTTTAGTCAACTTATCAAAAATGATTAAATCACAAGAACATGTATATCTTTCTAATGACATCCTGTCTAACTACACATTGTTTGGGACCTACAGATTAAAACACACTCAATAATTTATTATTTTTACTTCAGAAGATATTTTAGCAAATAAATCCATCTGAATCCGTAATGAATAGACGTTTGAAGAGAAGAACAGTACATGAATTCCTAAGTAATCTGAGTTGTATTTAAATATGTAGTAAGACACTGAACTGAGGGATAGCACAATGCAAATTTCTGCAATCTAAAAATCTGTTTCCGGAAGGGGGGGAGGGGCTTAATTATTCCTTTTTTTAATTGTATGTTTCACTAGCTACATGGTCTTAATTTCATGAAGCTTTTTATCTATCCGACCTTAGTTGTACTCCCCAGTTGTTCTACATTTATATTTATGGCATCTGGCTGGCGCTTTTATACAATAGTGAGTGTACATGTGTACATCTTGAGCAGTTGAGGGTCAAGGGCATTGCTCAGGGGACAAACAGCGGCAACGTTCTGGGTTTTTTGGTTGTTTTTTTTTTTCTTTCATCTGATTACTAGAGCAACCACTGCCCCCAACACTAATACTAAACACAATACACAAAACAACAAGGGGACAAGGCTCCAAACAATTCCCCACCTATACTTTTGATTCCAGCTTTTTTGAAAGTGACTCAAATGTTTCAGAAGGCTGTCCATATCTACCTACTTATTAAATGCACACAGCATGAAGCTCTTTACTACTGTGAAGTAAAAAGAGGGTGAGCCATCATCTTTTTACAAGGTGTTGTAAGGATTTTATTTTCTCCCTCAGCATCCAGTGGGGACTTTGGGGACTGGAATGCTTTCTCCTCAGGATCCCAGGTCGCCACACCTGCCACTCAGCCTGTGAGCCCTGCAGGGACAGACCTGTTTGACATCTTCCAACCTGCTCCTGCACCCACCCACACCTCAGGCACCACCTCAGACCTCTTCAACCTAATGGGTCCGTCACTCACCACCAGCATCAGCACATCCCAAAGCATGAACTTCTCCATGAACAGCACTCAGAACATCAGCCTGCCCATGTCCAAATCACAGGTGACCACCACTTCCATCCACTGTCTTGATTCTACCCACGAGCATGTCTCTCAGTTTGTCTCTTGCATCTTTTATATTATATTGACATAGGTGTGTTGGCCAGGGAGGATCCTATGAAATTAAATGGAGGACATCTGTTCCTATTTTAATGTTGCGATTGTCTCCAGGCCTGATGGGTCTGAGAGTTCTTGCGATTCTTTTGTAAAGTAAAAGTGTCCATGACTAGACAGGTTTAGTGAGTAAGACACACCTTTTCTTTGTTATGTAACACGGCTTTAACTAATTTCTTATCTTGTGCTAACTCCTGTTCTTCACCATTATGCTTATGGAGAATACTGAAGAAGCACCCCATTTTTCATAGATTTTGGTAGTCCGTGGGTTTTATTTGAAGCCCCATCTGTAGTGATTAATGCAGTACGTGGAGTGTTGGAATGTACATTAAACCCTTGTTTACCCAAGAAAAGACAATACTGGCTGAGATTTTGAGCCAGAGGTTTAGGGAGCAGAGGAACATGAAAGCGAGACAATTGAGGGTTAACACACACCACTGGCACAATTTCCACCCACCCTCCTCCACGTTACCCATCAACCCCTGCCCCCTGGGACACCCATCACGGAGAATGGCAGAATGAGGGGGAACAAGTTTGAGTCGGAGAACCATTAAATTGAAACAAAAAGCCTTGCGAAAAGATGATATTTGCATGCTAAAAACCTGACCTACTTTTAAATGGCAAGATTTGTTTGGCTGGAGAAAAAAAAGTTACAACCCCCACTTACTCGCATAAATCATTTTAGGGAAGACAAAGCTTCTTGACTAATATTACTACATTCTTATGTAAGTGAAGAAACTTGATAACCTCAAGAGACTTTGCAGGAATCCTTGAAATTATTCATACTGACCCCTGTCTTTGCCCGTTTCCATCACTCATGCCTTAAAGAAGAGAAATGACCAACTGCAGAAGCAAAGGGTAAATAATATAAGCACTAATGTACTCCCAAACCATATAAACTCACCAGTATCACTAGAAGTATAATAGAAGAGAAGGATGGGGCATCTGTGGTTGTATAAGATGTAGTTCAATATTCATCCAGAAGTGACCCTGTTGTGCTCTCCTGTGTGGGCTCCAGCCTCTACAGAGTATGGGGGTCCCACTGGTTCCCCAGCAGCCCGAGGCTCAGAAGCAGGAAGCCAAGCCCTCCATGCCCTCCACCTGGTCTGACTCCAGTGTGAACATCAGTCTGGACTACCTGGGTCCCGGCATGCAGCCTCCCAAGCCAACACAGCCCACACTCAACATGATGCAGCAGCAAGGTTTGCACTAAACACAACTCACTTAAGCTCACCAGCTATTTTAATGATGATGATTATTTCCATTTATATGGTGCCTTTCACAAACCAAAAGACAATGTACATTTGGGTGGGTGACTGACTCAAACTGTAGACCTAATGGTATATTTACAGTAAGTATACTGAACTGAAATGTATTCAGTAGATCTGTACTGTGAATTGAATTTATACTGTGGATACTTTATTCTGAAAGCTGGTAACATTTATTCTTTAAAAAACAACAAAGACATGCCTCCTTCTAATTTGTCTCTCCTTCTCAGGAGTCCCTGTCAACATGATGACACAGGGCTTTGCTGGCATGAACCTGGGCATGCAGTCCAGCCCTGCCCCGATCCGACCTGCCGCCAGCCCAATGATGGGAAACATGGGCATGGCAGGAGGTGCGATGGGCATGGCTCCCGTGGGAGGAGTGCCGCTCGGTCAGGGCATGATGGGAATGAACATGAACATGGGCATGCCTGCAGTCGGCATGGGAATGCCAGGCACTGTGGGCATGGGGATGAGAATGCCAATGCCAGTCATGGGTATGGGCTCTGCCACGGTTCAGCCAAAGCAAGATGCGTTTGCTGATTTTGCCAACTTTGGAAAGTGAATGGGAAAGCCATAGGTGTAATGCCAGGACAATCTTTCTGGAAGGTGTGGCCATGAAGGATTTTTTTAAGAGCTGCAAACAAAACAATACTTGAAGGATGTCAGTTATGGCCACCCAGAATTCCCTTGTTCCTTAAACAATACTGATGTAGAGAGGCGCATACGTTATGTTCTTCTAATCAGTCTGGCCAAGGAGCCATAAAGAGTTGTTAGTTTGTTTTGGTATGAGAGAGTAATGTGTTTGCACAGATATCTTCCATTTAAGTATGGCATTGCTTCAAGTCTCAAAAGAATTATAAATTTAGGTTGGCCTGAAAGAATAATCACAACGACTAGGCCTGGTCCACTGTATGCTTAACAAATTCTTATTTCGTAATAGGCGCCCAAGCCATTACGATTCAAATGTATAAATTATTTGAAAATATGTTACCCGAAATCCTTGCCAATCTCGTATACATTAACTTGTACCTTGTAAATATGATTGCAAACGGACAATAAGTTATTTAAATACATGATTATAAATGAAGAGTAATATTAATGAGGCCCTTTGATATGAATCAGTGCTGAACTGTCTTTGCTATATAGTCTCTTTGTCTAAATATCCAGTCTGATGTGTGTTGTCATTTTGTTCAGCGTGAGTGCGTCCAAGAGAGTGAAAAACCAGTTGAGCAACCACCGTGGCCTTTGGGATGGGTATATTTTTTTTAGAAATCTGCTCTGGTTTGCATCTTTACGTAAATGTACATCGAGCACAGAGACTGTTGTCATTCAGTGTCCTTACACACAAGGTGCCTATCAACCTGTTGCCTGTATCTTTTTCTCTTCAAAATTTATTAATATGAGAATAAGACAATATGAAAGTACAGTATTTATTAAAGGTACTGTAGTAAATTCAGTGGTGATTATGTATGCACACATTTTTATATTTGCCCCTGCCACCCTGTTTTCAGTGCATGGCTGGTTCATAATATGCTCACTGTAAAGTTTCTCGTTGCTTGAATGTTTGGGGGTTTTTATATATACATATATGTTCTCTCAAGGTGAAGTAATTTTTTTTTAATGCATTAAGGCAAGCCAGGACATGGTGAGTGAGTTGTATGGGGCTACATGCTGAGATACGTGAGAACTGCCATGCTGTTTTGCTCACAGAGTGAAGTGGTTCTTTGCACCATCACTGTATTGTCAGGAGCATTTGTGCGTTCATCAGTTTGTGCTGAGTCCGACTAAAGCCTTCCGTCTCACTCAGAAGCAGCGCATGCACACACGCAAGTGACCAAATTCTGCTTTCTCTTCCACTTTTTCTTAAGGGATTAGGGTTTGTTTTTTGTTTTTTTTTTAGAAAGGCTTATCAGACGATATGTAAAATCATGTTGTAATATGAGGGAATTACGGATCATAACGGAAAAACACTATACTTTTATGCAAATCTGAAATGACCAACAAAAATGTCCTCCTTTCTAAGTGTATGTATTTAGATTCATACACCGACATGATTGTATCCATGATGGTCCTCATACGAAACATTAAAGAGCTGATTTTCATTTGAACTTTGAAGCATGTTCTCTGCTGTTTGCCACTTTATCTCTAGTCAGCTTTCTGTGCCACTAAAGAAGTGTATAGAAAGTAACAGTCCTTCTTTTACTTAAGGTGTGACTATAATTCTGTTTACTGTGACTAGAAAAAAAGCTACACAGCTGTAACATGCCCCATTTTCACTGCAACCTTTGCCAGTGAGCTTGTTTAATTGGTCTAAAATTAATGATGGCAAGTCAGCTTTGGCTAATAAGGAAAAAGAATGTTATAAGAGCATGAAGGGGCTTCATTAACTGGGCAAATGATGAAAAGGATTTAATGCTTGGGTGGGGTATTAGATTCTCTGCATTTTTATTCATGGTATATCAGAACAATGTAGCTGCCAGACCTGGGTCAAATGTAGATACTAATTAAAAATGTTTGCATTTGAAAATGCATCTATAATATATTTGAACTACTTTAAAGTTGTTCCTCATTTTCTTGAACATCTCTCTCTAGTCACAGTCACAAAGAAGTCACGAACTCACACTCCTAAATCAAGGTGTACTGGTCAAAATAACATTATATTTGCCAAGTTCTTCATAAAACATTAAGCTTGGACCACAAACAGAATGTGTTATTAAGTACATTGTTTGCAATCAATCACTAAACAACCAAAAATGCAAACTGTATCAGTTGGAATTTCTGCAGCCTTTATTTGGGCTGTACACTTCATCCCAAATCCAAAAACATCACGTTACTGATTTAGGTTGGAGGTTTTTTTGTTTTTTGGGGGGTTTTTTGCTTTGTTTTTACAGTCTCTGGTTTTATCCGAGATAAGACACTTCACCTCCCTTTTGCTTTTAAATATTGTTTCTGGAAATTGTCAAAATCCGGTTTAAGAAAAGCTGTGTGTGTGTGTGTGTGTGTGTGTGTGTGTGTGTAATATATATAAATTGCCTTTACTTTAGATCTCTGTCTTCTTGTAACATGAAGTTCAACCTCACAGTGATGGACCATTTCCTGACAATCCAAAATCTTGATAATGTAATGCTTTTATCTAAGACCCTTGAGAAGTCATACAGGAGAGAGTATATAAAAGGCCTGCTCCGAAAGCCCAGGATCAAGATTTCAGCTTAACATGAGCACACTGGCTACTGACAGTACAAGCACCATTTTCCCCCACGTTGATTGTCCAAGCTATGCATAAAAGACTGGCACCGATGAACAGGATGAAGGCCTGTGACATGCCTCCTACATTGACATTGATGGCCTTAAGTCCACTATGCCAAGAAGGAATTCCCAGCTCAAAGCGATATGCCATGTTGCTGAGACTCGTTTTTAACCAGCCAGCAGTCATAAACTGATGGACAAGAAGAATGCTGTTCTTCTTGATAAAATAGCTAGTCTCTGCAGTGTGCTGTGTACAAGCTTCATTCAACCAACTACACTATTCAACGTCACGTGCACTCCTTCTCCTTTCTCTCTGCTGTATGAGACTGAGGGTTTACTCCACCCTAGTACTGTAGTTTTGTTTAGCCCTGTTACTTGTTAATACTAAGGATGCTGCGCACGGCTCTTTTACAGCAATATGCAGGCAAAGAAGAGTCAGTGCCAGCTCAGGAGAGCCTCCATCTGGCCACATGTGCATTCCCATAGCCAGGACCAGCTGGTCAGCTCATGAATATGCAAAATGCAGTCTCACTCTCATGAATAATGAGTAGCTGTAAAGAAGCCAGAGCTTTTTGGTAAAGCAAGCTAAGGTGAACTGTGAATTTAAAGCTGCTGTCAAAGTCTGTGACTCTCCAGCACACTAAACACCTTGTGATAATTTCCAACTTGAAGATAAATACATTTAATATTCAGAATGACATCTTTCTTGTTAAATCCTGATACGGAGGCAGACTTGACTGGGAGCAGCCTTTTTTAAGTTCTAGGTCCTGCAGTAAGCTGGGTGTTTATGGTTGCTGACTAATGCATGCATTAAAGACAATTCACAAAGATGTCAGGACAGTAACTGCCTCTGAGTGCCTTTCACAATTTCCAACTTCAAAAGCTCAATTATTCATACTGTTTTATGAAATCCACAGGGACCTCATTTTCACTTATGACTGACACAGAAAGACGCAAACTGCTAACAGGACGTCCATGTTACCTGTGCTTTTTCAATTACGTTACTCCCAAATGTAAATGAAATGAACGTAAGTGCTACTTAGTGGCGCAGTCTGAAGGCTTGAGACAGAAACAGACTTTCAGTCTTTCAGGATCCCTCTGTCCTATAAACACTAGAACAATTTAATAAAATTGTGACATTTTTTCTTGTTGAAATTGTTTACGGGGCTAAAATTGAATATTTAATGTATAGTAGACTTCCATACGTTTAGGTCGCTAGCTTTATTGTCACGTATGAGTCAAGACTCGCCAAATATTGGTTTCACATCTCCACCTAGTGGACAGATTAAGTAAGTACAATTGAATACAAACGGATTGAAGTGAGCGTCTCATCAAATTGTGGTAAAAAAGTGTACGGTGAACGCGTAGTTAATATCTGATTACAATAAGTGTTTACAACGTGTGTTTAATTTTTTCCCACCTGTACAAGCAGAATATAGAAACATATCAATATGATACAACAAGATGCATCAATGACACTCACCGACACCTTGTATATGTACTATTACAAGCACTGACCATTCACAAATCACAAAGAATGAGCCATCATTATTCTTGCTGAATATTTACAAGGAGAACATTTTCTCCCCGAATAAAAAGCTGATTCACATGACGTGTGCACACTCTTCCATAATCCACTTTCAATTTAGGAACCTTCTGTCTTTGCGTCGAACAAGCGTCAGCTCGTCGGAAAGTCGCTGGTCCTTCTGCTGACACTGCCCCTCTTTCTGGTGCTCGTTGAAGGTCTTGCCCCGTCCTAGTGCTGCTGCTGGTGGCTTGGCACAGCTGAGTCCTTGGGCCGTCTGGTTCTGAAGTCCCAGCTGCTGTTTTCCCAGAATCCTTATGAACAGTACTAAGCTCCTGGTTTTCCTGTACTTGTAACTTCTGAAAAAGCTGTAAACAAAGTGGACACATATTGTGGTGTCAATATTTCAACATATAATGATTAAAGAACATCTGATACTGTTACAGACTGAAAATTAAATTATTTATTTATTTCCATGATATCTTGATGGATGTGTTCAATATAGGGTTATGATATCATTTAACCTTATTATTTAGCTAAATCGAATCCACAGACAGATGTTATTTAACCAGTAGAGTGTAAAAAGCAATACCCTTGTGACAGTCAATGCCTTTTCATGATAGAAAGCCTCTCCAAGTAAGGGTTCCCTGTATGTTTCATCAACATCCACCATTGCCTACGCAAAAGGGACATGGATGTAAAGAAGACTAAATTAGCAGACGGGGGAGACGGGGGGGACGGGGGTGTAGTTGACAGGCTGATATTTACCAGGTTCCAAAACTTGTCAAAGGCCACTACAAAGCCAGCGCATACTCCACGAAGTCCCTTAAAGGTTCGGATGTGAACCTTGACTCGGATTTTCTCCTGAACACAGCGGTTCAGTACTCCTAAAGGACTGCCTTCATGTACTACAAAGGAGAGGAAAAAACAGTATACATTTAAGTCCCAAAACTGAATAAATAGCACTGTGTGAGCTCTTGCAGTTTATGGCAAAACTGCACATTAGAAGGAACATCCATACATACGAGGCATCCTTGTAAGAACATTTTTACGAGCTTTCTGCTTCCCGGGAGCTCGTTTCTCTCCACTCTCTTCTCCCTCCTCATCTGGTTTGTTCACCATTAGTTTTTTTAGCCTTGCTATTCTCTCTGGGTCTTTTACACCCTTTCGCGCCTTTCGAAGCCTTTTCTCCACATTTTCGGGTTTTGCTCTGCCTCGACCACCTCTCATAAAGCTCTCGTATTCAGCGATGTTATTAAAGCACTTGATGTCAGGATATGGCAGCGGAACTTTCGGGGAATACAAGGCAAGCAGTGGATCAAACTTTTCAGAACTGATGTCCAATTTCTTATCGATATCATCTTCGTCAGCCTTTTTTAAGTCGCAAACCTGACTTGCGTATGGCTGGTCACATGCGTTTGAAACTACCGTCTGATCACTACTCCCTCCTACAGTGTTGCTTTTACTTTCCTCCATTTTTAAAATAACCGCAGAGTCCAATGTGTACAGCACAGTTTAGTAATGTGAAGCCACGAAGCAAACTATTCATCAACATGCTTCAATTTAAAAGCATGGGCAATTTAAAAGTGGGAGGTGACAGTTTAAAAAAAGAACAACCGGGCGGCAAAAGAACAATCAAACACAAAATGTAGATGATTGTAAACATAATATTTATCGCATGATTATATATATATAAATATATATATTAAGTATCCTTAATGCTACACGGACCATTAACAGTGACGTACCGATTCCATTTCTTTCCTCGCGTTCAACCAATAGATGGCAGACTTTACTATGAATAACAAAAAGCTACGTTAGCTTTTTAGTAGGACTCGTACGGTTTGTACTCTAACAGAAAACATTGCTTCGTTGTCAGAGCTGTTTTCATTTTAGCCAAGTGACACGTGTTGTTGTTGATTTAACTGTTAGCTAGTTGTTGTGGTTATATACAATGGAATGAGTTGCTATAAAATTTTGCTTGCTTCAACAATATCTTCAGTACACAGGTAAGGCCTGTGCCATTGTTTTAATAAAATGAGTTTGCTTGCTTTGGGTCATCACTGATCTTTTTATATAGTAGGTACAATCACAGGAACCAAGTTTTATTGTGTACTCGCATCATAATTAATGAACTAGCAGTTCTCGTTGTGTTTGCATATGCTACAAAATGTTTACCAAGATATTTTGTTTCGTGAATGACTAGCTAGCTAGCAGTCGTTACTAGCTTGTCTGCTAGCTGGAGTGCACACTTTAGTTAGCTAGCCAGTTAGCTACCTACCCATCAATGTTTGACATGCTGTTAACAATTCTCCAAAGATGCTGTAGCTAATGATGCCATTTTCTTTCTTTTTTCAGAGGTCATGACGATGTGTTCACGGAATGATCGCTTACCGCGTAAAGAATAAAAGCGGTTTTAATGAGTTCTTATTTTAAAAACTCCGACTATGTTTTTAGACAGCCACAGACCGTAAGTGTACAATACAAGCAGTGTCCGTCTCTTTGACGGTAAATGTTTAAAACTAATAATAAACATTACTCTCAAGATCATTATAACTATTCATTAGACCTTGTTATTCATCTGAGGTAAGTTAATATATGTTTTGCATCGTATGTTTAAACTGAATTTTAAAAGCTCCCTTCTTAAATGTATCATTACGTTAGTCACTAATATTTACCCCTGTTTTTCCGGAAGGTAATGGAGTTCCCGGGACACAGTCAGCAGCTCTTGGCCAGCCTGCGCTCCCAACGTCTGCAGGGCTTTCTGTGTGACTGCACAGTGAAAGTTGGCGCCACTCGTTTTCTGGCTCACCGTGCCGTGCTGGCCTCCTGCTCGCCATTCTTCCACATGTTCTACTCTGAGCACCCAGTGGGGAACACCTCGACAGTGAATGGTGGACCAGAGAGTGACACCGTCACCATTAATGGAGATATAGTGACCCCTCCAGCCTTTGGGCTGCTCCTGGATTTTATGTATGAGGGGGTGCTGCGACTGGCAGCTCATCCTCCTCCAGAGGACGTACTCGCCGCAGCCAGCTTCTTGCACATGAATGACGTGGTTCGAGTTTGTAAGAAAAGACTGCAGGGCCGAGGGCTGGCTGAGGCTGATAGCACCAGAGCAGAAGAAGGAGGCAGTGAGGCTGGGGGAAATGGGGCAGTGTGTGGTGGGCCATCGAGAGATGGGAGGTCAACTGGAGCAGGTGGGAGAAACGCCAGAAGGGGACTGATAGCAACAGGTGGGCAGATAGCTGCCAGTGTTTTACCATCAAATCCATCCTCATCACCTTCTGTAACTCAGTGTCCTCAGCCAAGTCAGCAAATGTCTGTTAATACTAAAACTGAGACAAGTCTGGAAGTGCCCTGTCTTGACACACACAGTGGTAATGTAGGGAGTCCAGACATGGCAGACACTACTCAGCCAGGTATGGACTCTCTTCCAGTACTGAGTGACTCTGGGCCAGGCCTGTATAGTTCTTCCCCTGGGCTTATTAGAGCTGGGACATCAGCAACACCTGCTAGTCTTGAGTCTGCACTTTCAAGCCCTTGCAGCACCACAGAATCGATTCAGACGGGCACAGAAACCCAGCCCAGCGCGTCCACAGCTGTGGTTTTGGCCACTGTGGACAACTGCCGAACCAGTGACCACGCTCAAGACGTGTCCGTGGCAAAAGAAACCAGTACTGTGTTTGCATCTGGCACCAATCAGCACGGTCAAACCATAAAACCCAAGGCATCCCAGCGCCAAGGTCCAAGTCTCACTGATTCTGTTCCATCCCAGCATGCTCAGGGCCACACCGAAGCGAGACCAACCGCAAGAGGCTTGGGTGAACAGCCTGAACCACAGTCTCCCACAGCCTTGTCTTTACCAGGGGGAGGGAATGAAGAAGAGGAGGATGAAGATGATGGGGTCAAGGTGAAGGTGGAGGCCATTGTGATCTCCGACGAAGAACCAGAAGATATGGACATGGAAGAGACACTAGTCAGGGTCAGAGAGCAAAGGAGAGATGCTGACTTGGAGGACAGAGAGGATTATGACAGCAGCCACGATGTTGAGATAACCAATGCTCACTTCATGCCTCCCCATGCATTAATGCAGCTCTCCCATGATCAGCAAGAGCAACTCTCTTTCCCTCTTTCTCCCCAGGGCCCTAGTGCTTCCTCGTCAGACACAGCCAGCTTTCCAGCCTCCCTTTTCCCAACTCCCTCCCAACAGTCGGAGCATCAGGCTATTTATTTTGAAGAATTTCAGGATTCCCTCGGGAATTATGTGGAAGATGTGCCCACATGCAACACTTGTGGAAAGACGTTTTCCTGTGCTTATACCCTGAGGAGACATGCTATAGTTCACACCAGGGAGCGTCCCTACGAGTGTCGTTACTGTTACCGCAGCTATACCCAGTCTGGCGACTTGTATAGGCACATAAGAAAGGCACACGATCACGACCTGCCAGTCAAACGCACCAGAGCCGAGTCTGACCCTCCCCCATCACCGCCTCTTCCTCAGCCTCCTCAAACATAACTAGATGTGTGCTAAATACTATACATGCATAATATTTCAGATTAATTTATCCCCCCCAACCCTGAAAGATAAAATGTATTGCAATGGTTAAAAGACAAAAAAAAAAGGTCTGTGTTCCCAGGTTGTGTGGACCAACTTTGTAAAGAATTTGTACTGTTAATACAACCTTTAGTGCCATGAAGCAATTATTCAGCATGTAATAATTACCCATGTGTAATGCAATACACGGGCAAAGCAGAAATCCATTCACCCCAATGCCTTTTTGTATGCAGTCGTTTTAAATGTGACAACTGATGGACTAAGAGACTATGTAGTTGTGCAAATAATATGGTATAGTTAATTGCCTACAGTAAATTTGGTTAATGTTCCTGCTCAGAAAGGATGACCTGCGTAGATCAAGTACTTTATAGTCCCAGGTAGGAATTGTGTTTATTAACAAAGAGCATGGTAACTAGGCACATAACGTAGTGGGTTTATCTTGTAGCATTGTTACTGGAAAGCATCTACCATTGCTGTACCAAAAACTGGCCACACAGCAAAGATGCAGCTATAACCTGAATGGGCTCTGAAGAAGCTACAGGTAAGAGTTCAGCACATGCCTTTCTTTTTAAAATGATCAGAGATTCATATACATTAAATAAGAACCATTAACCAATATGTGCATTCAGCTCATTATTTGTACTACAAACTGCAACAGATTCACTATAAGTGGAACAAGCACAGAAAAGGGAGATCCTGCAGGCTTTGTGAATCATTCAGAGAATGGTAAGAGAATCCACAGTTGAAATCCCATACACCAGCGTCTCTCAAAACTGTCCTCCGGATCCACCAAGTGAGCCACATCTTTTTTTGGGCTCAACCAGCTCCCTGTCCACCTGTATCGTGTGTTTCTTTGTTAATGAGTTGGTTCAGATGTGCTGGGACTTGGGTCAGAGCTAAATACCCAATCTACTGGCCTGTCTAGTAGATTAAAAAGACTGGGTTTAGAACCACAACATTTGTTCCTAATGGTAACCTGATATCACCTACATTACATTTAATTACATTCGCAGCATCTCCAGCACTAAGGTTTCAAATCATAGTCTATTTATCAACCACTGTAGTAAACAGATTGATCCATAACAGCTACAGGTTACATCTTGCCCAGTGCATCAACAGACCCATATGTTTTCTTGCCTGTAGTGCTTAGTCAGATTAAAAAGAAAATACTACGCGTTTGTAGTACGACCTGTACCACAGTTATGTACGTGTAGTAGCTATGATTCAAACTCAATTTTTAATACAGCTTTAAATATTGGAATGGAACGTTACCTTGTTGTCATACTTGAATTTCAGCCAATCCACAAACTTCACATTAAAAAAATTACAAAATCTAAAAGTGCAAAAAGTTTACATGTAAAATGTTTAATAATATTGTGAATAAAACCATCAATTTGTGTATCTAGATTTTATTCTTTGACAAGATATGATTTAGTATAAATCATATTCCAAAGTCGTCACCTAAGAAAACAAAAAAACACATTCACACTTACTACACCAGCAAAAAAAAAAAAAATTTAATATTCCAATTAATGGGACCTGCTGAACAAGACATCTGATCTCAAGTCAGTCATCAAACATCTCAAAGCTTTACACTTGTAGATATGACACCATAGTGAGTGAGAGACCCTCAGTGAGGTATTCATGACCTTTAATCTTCCACTGGTGCATGGATCTGAAGAAAGAGAAGGTGAGAAAGGATGAAATCGTGTTTGAACAGATGGTACTTGATCTAAAGTCACTTGAAATGTAACACTTTCAGAGTCTTTATTTGATGTGTGAAAGTACACCTCACCACATCTGCTAGTCTGGGCCACACCATTGCCATCATAACACGGTCATCAGATGTAGGAGGAGTTTCCAGGTTCCAATACGTGAAATTATGGAACACGGAAGAAACCTTAACGGTTCTGTCCTGCAGGAGTACAAGCATGCGGCCCATTAGGAAGAGATTTAAGAGTAACTTTTTAAAAACAATTTTCCTTATTTTTCTTCAAATGTAATTGGTTTAGTGCAAGGGGAACATGAATGGAACATGCGTGCATAAAGAGGCCGTCATCTCCCCGTTTCTGAACCACGACGTGTAGCATTTTCTGACATGTTCACGTCTCCGTGAGGACATTTCAGCTCTATTTAACGCGTCTTCCTTCAGCAGCAATGCTTTGTAAATCGAATACAAACGTGACTGAAAAGGAATCAATTACCTGTTGTTTTTATCCCTCCTCTGCTAGTTCCTGGCATCTGAACATTAACTGACCACTTTATCAGAAACCCCTACCATGTATACATAGTCTTTAAAGATAGTTAGACCAATTACAGTTAAACCAACTATATAGAGTTTATATCCCAAATGTGGTCATGCACCCAGTACTTAGCCATGTTCTAAATCTCATCAGTGGTCCAGTTCTAAACTCTAGGTTGCTGCTGGTAGGGCAGTTTTGGGTAGTGGAAAACTCAGCAACACTCTCTCATCCACTTGTATCATCACCAGAGATGGACCGGTATTTTTCAGGGCTAATAGTGTGAGCAATGAGTAATCGAGGACAGCGATAACCGATATTTGGGACCGATATTCATTTACCATAAATTTGATGTTTGCAATGTAAAAGTGTACAGGAATGCAATCCTCCTCACAATTCACATTCAATGAACATGCATATTGGAAAATTATTTTTAAAAATGTTAAACTTTAGACAGTATATACAGTAGACTGCAAAAACAGTAAATCAAGTACAACTGAAATACATAAAAGTAAATAACCTAAATGGCTCAAGTGAAATAATAAATACAGCTTCCCAATTCACAACAGGAATGAGAAACTCCATAAACAGCTCAACAGATACAATTACATGATATTAGTAAAATGAAAAGAAGAAGAAGAAAAAAATCTAATTCCAGCCTCCAGGACCTCCTCAGCAGTCCCAGGCTGAGTAGCACCAAGGTGTGGGTGTACAAAGCACAACCTCTCAACATGGTTTTTTGATCCTACAGACTGCAGGTCTTTAAATCAAACTAAATGCCAGGTCTACCGTAAAATTATTTGTTGCACCATAATGTATAGGAGTTAAGAAGTCAATGTTGTTTGTACGAAATATGGAGTTCACAAAAGGGGCTCAAAAATATCCAAAAAAATAGTGTCACCAAAATAGCGTACAGGTGCAAAGCCATAAAGTCAAGGTACAAGCCACAAAAACTACAAAGCCTACACTAACCACAAACACAGAAACCTCACACACAGAACAGCGAATGCAACCCTAGTCGTGTAGACCATAATATCTGAACAGTCATTGAGGTTAAATCTGTTGTTATTGTTACTGTTTATGTAAACTTTTACACCAGACATGATGATGTTCATAGTAAAACTACAAGAAAAAGGCTTTGGGTTGATTTTTTGCTTGACATGGCAAAACAAGCTTCTGCCCAGAATTATGAAATGAAGTATTTTTGCTGGACCCAGACTCAAAATAGAATATGGCTCGTCTGGGCGATGTTTTTACTCAGCAGTATTAATTCAAACCTCGAAAATGGCCCAGACTAGATTTAACTTGTCTTTGTTTTTTATTCAGTTTTCAAAAGAAAACTATTTACAAAAGAAGCAGTTATAGATCAAATCCTGCTGGAAAGCAGCCGCTGTTACTGAGTTGTTAATATACATTTTTATTGCTGTTCTTGTTTCCATGGAGAAGGCTTCCGTAAAGCCCACCTCCATTACCACCGTCAGTGCGAGAGTTTTTTTTTCCTTTATACGTGCGGTGATTCAGGTCCGGTGTGAAGCAGCACGCGTCACTGACGAGCCACACTGCACGTACCGCTTCAGGTGTAAAACGGGCTTTAGGCACATTCCCAGCACATTCAAACTGCTAAAGAAGCAGAACGGGTCTGCACACTGCGTTTGCTCCCATGACCAGAAACCTCACTCTCACCACTAAAATGTGATTTGACACAGAGTTCGTGCTGCACCAGTCACGTTCATAAGGCTGGTGTACTTTCTCTTTGGAATGACAAGTACAGACTGCTGACAACAGCCATCATGTCATTGAGCATGCACTGTGCTTTTTTGCCAACTGCTTTGTTTATCCACATGTTCACCTTCCCTCTCATTGTGGAAGTTAATTGTGGCTGCTCCCTTTCCACGTTTCTCACAAATACAGAAAACCATGTTTAAATGGATTTACTCAGAATTCGGACCACTCTACCAATCAAACAGCACTGTGGGTGGAACACAGAGACCGACTACAGAACTGCTGAATGGTTGGCTGTACTACAAATCCAATACTACTGTGGCTGGCACACAAAGACAGACATAATTATGTGTTCTACTTGCTCCATTATCCAAGCAACCCAATAATGCTGTAGGAAGGACACTGGACCACATTACAGAATTGTTTTGTTGTTATCGTGGCTGCATCATATACGGACATAAAGATTTTATCTGCAAGGAAACAGGATTAAATGCCAATTCTGTTTGACAGCAAAATGCTGAATATCGGCTCCCAATTATCAGCACTACCATGTGTGTAGAACATATACTGCGGTGAGAAACTGACCACTGACAAATAAAGTGTATCTATAAGGAGGGCGTATGTAATGCACAGGGTAGGTGTTTGTAATAAAATGCCTGGTGAGTGTATAACTTCACATATATCATGAATTACACTTGAGAACTAGAATGTAAAGTTTCTAGCGGCATAGAAACTATTAACATAGTAATTGACTATAAGCATAGCCATCAATATGAAGTACAAATTGCTATGCAAAGTACATATCTGTATGTTTACACTGTGTAAACAGTAAACCTTAAAATGCCATGAACATTAAAATCAAAGTGTTTATAAGAGAGGAATGAAAGGAGGACAAAATAAATAAGTGGATAGGGCTAATGCAAATTAACCAACATTATATGACTTTGTAAAGTTTATGAAACACATTTCCATACTACAGTTTGATATATTGTATACGTAGTACTCTTTTGTGCATATGATTAGGTTCACATTAGCTCTAGCACAAAGCTGAAATCTGCTGTAATTTTAAAGCATCTATTGGCAACTGCTCTCACAAGCCTACTAGTCTATATGCTTACTTCTTGATCGGACGAAGGCCTTTGGACCTCTTTTAGCACAACTCCTGTATAGCCCTGCGGGCACGACACCTCCTGTCCCTTCAGACCACGTCCCCGGAATGACACGGACTTTTCTATACACACACACACACACACACACACACACACACACACACACATGTAATGCTATAAATTACATATGAAAGTTACAGGACTTAAGGAAACGCCGAGTACAAACCGTATTTTTGTTCTTTCACGGTAGGTGTAAAAAACCTTGCCACTTCAGCAGGTCCGTCATGTACTATTTCGCAGGGTAACAAGTGAATTTGTGGTTTTTCTGCCTGGCTGAGAGAGCTGAGATCGACTGTTGTCACACAACCCGATGACATCTAACAGCAAACAGAAATTGCGATCACCATTTATCGTAGTCACGCTATGGAGCCAAGTTTGCTACTTAGCTAGCAAGCAAGGTCTTGACAACATTTGTTACTAAGGCAATATTTATTTAAACAGCACCGTTTGTACCCCATCATAGTATGCTAAATTAACGTTTAAACGAAATATTTTCTCACACTATAACTTATGTTAAACAGCCAACACAACTCTTACCTTGAAAAAACGTTTCTTCTTGTGAGAATTATGGTTAAACGACGTACTATGATTGGATCCGCTGTTTTTCTTCGTCGTTGCGGGGGTATTTTAGCGGGTTTACGCAACACACACTGCCATCTAGCGTGCGTGTTGGTAAATTATTTTGTTATTAGGAAGAACCTTGTTTTTTGTTGTTGTTGTTGTAACGTTCATAGTCATACTCATCTATATTAACGCCAACCTAAAACGACCTCGTTGTGGATTTACATGCGTTTAAATAATCAATCAAATCTGAGCTCCCTGTCTGTGAAAAAATAAACAATTCCGGATGTGCTACAAGTAATGTGCAACATCTCAATATTCCGGCCAAGAACTTGCCCCAAACCATAAACCCTGTAGAATCTTATAGTCGAATTTTAGCCCCTTGGATGAAATAGCGTTAATCCCTGTGTAAAAATGGATTACATCCCTGTTTTGCAGGTACCACAACGCTATGCACAGCATTACAGGTGAGCGAGATGATATATATTAACTAACTAGCTAGTTAACTTTAACGTTACCACTAATATTGAAGTTCTAGTCATCATTTCAGTGATTGTGAAACTTCTTCGTTAATCCCGTTCACAGGAAACATCTGTTATCAAAGGATGTTTTAGACCCCCAATACTGTGTACAGAAACATTCTAACGGAACAGTAACTTTACCAATCAGATCCTCGGCTCTCGCCCACCTTGATCTGCGAGCTCTTCAGAACACTGTAGCGCAAGATAGCTCTTGTGAGATCATTAAAATACAGGTAATCCTCACATAGTAGGATTAAAAGCTGTCTGTCACTGCGCAGTGTGAATGTTTTTCCCGTTCTAAACATTTTACAGGCTACCCAGCTGTCAAAAAAAGGAAAAGCTAAGTCTTGCCGAGAGAGTATTGTAGAGAGTATGCAGAAGCTGTTGGCTGCCAAAGGAAAGAAGTGGACTAAGGAATTAGAAAATGACATCCCCAGCGGATATCAATGTCATGGAGATTTAGTTCTGTTTAGCGAAGGGTGTTTTTCTCAGACAATCTGGAGAGAAACTGGTGAGTCAGTAACTATCCCTGGTTTAGTCTGGGGGTTTAATTCCCGTGTAACATATTAACCATATTAGCTATTATTATTGTACTGTAAAGTAAAGTCCTATTTATTCAGAATGGAGTTTATTCTTTACCTTAAAACTAGTTACTTTTAAAATGCATAAACAATTATTATTATTTAATTTACTATTGCTATTAATTATAATTTACCATTGAAAACTAAATTGTTTAAACATACACTTTTGATAGAAAATTGTGCTATCCAGAAACCACACTAAGAAATGTAAATAATCTCCTTTTTCATTCACAATATATAAGCTTCTCTGTTTCAATCAGTCTGTAGTATTTATACTTTGTTGTATTTGCCATCAGGATTCTCATTGGTGTCAAATTCTAGTATACCTGTACACTGTATATTATTATTAAGTAATAAACACAAGAACAAATAGGACAGGGGTCTTACCAGGGCAAAATATGCAGGGTAAAAGGTCACAGTACAGTCTATGGCTGAGGTTAGCACACACTTTGCTAAATAAAAAATAAAGTAATAGTGTAATGTTTTGATGCGTGTCATTAATTCCTGAAGGGTCTGAAGTGTGGGTGGCTGTCGCTCATGCGCTGGGAGTGAAACGTTTGGCACAAATAAAACAGATTTCTCAGAATGGCTATCGAACACCCATGGTAACGATGCTGCTGGGGGACACCAGTTATGTAACACACATCGATAACCACATCAGGTAAAACCTCATTACATTCATTTACCAATTACAAAAAAATCAATGTGCTTAAACGGTTAGACTGTGATGAATTGAGTGAAGTTATATCGGTCATCAGCTGCTAAGTGAATTTCCAGGTATGAATTTGATGTCACCAAGTGCATGTTCTCCTTTGGAAACATCACGGAGAAACTGAGGATAGCAACATTCGACTGCACCGGCGAGACTGTGGTCGATCTGTATGCAGGTATGTGCTTTGCCTTCGCCTGCCGTCATCGTTGCATCCGAGCGCCACCGGTCAGAGGTGAGTTCAAAGCTGAAGCTGTGCTGCGCTGGCAGGGATTGGCTACTTCACCCTTCCGTACCTCGTGCACGCCCGGGCCACCCACGTGCACGCATGTGAATGGAACCCAGATGCAGCCGCTGCGCTGAGGAGGAACCTGCGGCTTAATAAAGTGGCGGACCGCTGCACAGTGCATGAAGGAGATAACAGACATGTAAGAGTTATCGTCTCTACGTTTGCTTTTCAGTGCTTCTGTTTGAGTTGTGCGAATACCCATTTCCTTTGTTGTCTCAGTCACTGATAGGGATTCATTTACCTTTATTATTTCTACTCATGTCAGAAGGTATTAAAAAAGATTACACTCTGGGTGCATGAATGATCAGCAAGAGTTAATGGACCTTCCAGATACACACACATGCACCCACGGCTTTCTCGTTCTTTATTCCAGATACACACACACACACACAGGTGCACACATCTCCCTCATCCTTTGTTGAAGTGTACACATGTGCCTTAACAGCTCAGAATATGATTTGTGGGTTTTTTTGCATGGCTACTATAACTGATAATTGGATTTTCAAGAGGAATATCAGGAAGATCGTTTTCTGCTGGAGTGTTGACACTTTTACTGAGGATGCTGCCCCTCTGCTCATCTGTCGTTTATAGAACCAGTTGCTAAATTCTCTGATTTTTTATGACTGCTGATCTGGCATTATATTTCAGTTCAAGTTGTTTTCCCCACCTCACAAGCAGGTGTTAACAGAAGTCTCATAGCATGTTCAGTACCAAGAGGACTACAAAACCTCATTCTGTTCTGTAATAATAACATATGCATCATTTTGCTTAGATACAGTTATAGCGCAGCTTAATTAAAAGCCCACTTTGCAAATTCCTTCTAGCTCTCCCTCGGTGACCTGGCAGATAGAGTGAATCTGGGCCTGCTTCCTAGCTCGGAGGAGAGCTGGCCTGTGGCGTGTCGTCTCTTGAGGAGGGACATTGGTGGGGTGTTGCATATCCACCACAACGTCACCACTGCACTCCACCGTGAGACACCAGAGGATTCTGACACACTGGGAACAGCTTCATCAGGGGAGGAGAAAGAGAGAGCAGCAACAGGTTCTCTGAAGAGCCTGCAGGACATCCAGGCATGGAGTGCTTGGGCTAGCAACACAGCCAGCCATATTGGTGCACTTTTGAAAAGTGTCACCAGGGACACCTGGATGACCACGATTAAGCACGTAGAGCATGTGAAGTCATATGCACCACACATCAATCACATAGTGTTGGATTTGGAGTGTAGACCAGCCAAAGAAGTTGGTCGACAAACTGCTTCATTTTCCTAAATAAAAATAAATGAATTAATTATTTTACTGGTGTTTGAATGTTATATATTGATCATAGGTGTAGAGGTGTTGGCGTGGTGGGGGGGGGGGGGGTTACATGTCCCCTACAAAGCTTAAAGAGGGGTAAATTGTCTTTCCCAACATTTGCAGCTCACAGCATTGTATGACAGGTTGGGTGGCGTGAGCAATGTGTCCCACGCAAAGGAAATGAAACCTACACCACTGATACTGATCACAAATATTAGTAATCTTCACTGTGTCTCTTTGCCTTGCAGCGTTTATTTGAATATTTATGTGAACAGCAGAATGAATTATGTTTGTGTGCGCGCGCGTGTTTATGCTGGTAGTGTTTTAATCGTTAACAAGAAGTGAATTAATAGCTATTAATATGACACTACACAAAATAATAAAAAAATACTACAGCGAATTTGATGTAGGCTATTGTAGGTAAGTAATCATTCTATATACTGCATTCTGTATTCGTGCTGGTAAACTTGGTCGTGTTTGTCTGGCACAGTTCTGATAATCGCAGATGGGAGAGCCTTAGTAAGTTTATTATAAGGCAAGCAGATCTTGATTACATAGGGAGGAAATTCTGACGTGTTTATCTATCGCAGAAAACCTGGCTTCGTTGCACCTGTTTCACAAGACTACGAAACCAGCTCGCACTGAGTCAAATGTATGTGTTCACTGAAAAGTTTTCCCATCTTCCGGGATATCCCTGGCTTACTTGCCAACGCCACTCCGAGTTTGTAAGGAAGGGCTACAAGAGGCAGCAGGGGTAAAAACCTCAGCTAAATCTCGGTAAGTTAAAGCGGATTCATCAAAATCAGTGATAGAGTAAGAGATGTCATCCAGTTTGTTTGCGTATTTTAGATCATTAATAAGTTAGATTATCGTCGAGTGTGTTTGGAGCGCTCTGACCATTGAGTATAACGTGTGTGCTGGTGTTTCATTACCATTACTGTTACTGTTATTAATAGTAAACGAGTTAGATAAGTAATCGGAACTGGCGTAGGTCAGCTTTTAAAGACCCGTTGAACGTAGGTGTAAACATTCTGCAGCTTTTCATGTGAACACTGATGTACATTACAGATTGAACAACATTTTAGACGTTTGTTGTCAATTGTTCGTTTATAAGGTACATTTTATTTTCTTTTTCGATCTTTTTTATTGTGTATGTCCTCTAGTTAAGTTGTAGTTTGTATTTTGGAGTGCTTTGACTTTGAGTAATCAAATGTATTGTGGCCATATGGTTTTAGGAGGTGAAAAATTCTGCATTCTCCTTAATATTTCAAAGCTGAGAAATTCCTTAGAGTAATCAAGTCTATGGTTATTTTCTTCTTAACCTGTTCTCAGCTTTCCTGGAGGGTTTAAACAATGAGAGCAAGTTTACAAATAAGAGCTAACATTTGTGTTATCGGATATTCAGCCTCTCCAAACCAGTTTTTAGTGAGTGTTTTATTGCTTTTTTTTTTTATCGCTTTCAAACTCTTGCTAATTATGGTTCAGAGTAGAATGTATGGTTCATTGCCGCCAGTGATTATTAACCTCCCTGAGCAACATCATTAAATAAATGTTAACCGAAGAACTCCACCCATAGCTGTGGCCTTAGGGGGTGGGAATGCTGATATGTTTGGTTCGTGGTGGGTTGTATGTCGGTTTTTCAACTGCTTGGCTCTTTTCCCTGCCCCTCAAGTCCCCTTGGAATTACATGCTGAGCAGAACGAATACTGGACGTATGATGCTGTCAAATGAGAGCAACAAATCATTGTTTGGTCTTTTGGACAGTTCTCATGCCTCTAGACCATACTGTTCCCCCTAAAGGAAGAGTAGACTGTGAGACTATGTGTTTGTGTACTGGGAAATGCACAAAATGTAAATACCCACCTGTGTTTGCCAAGCAAATTTGTGTTCACAGAGTTGAAGGATGAATGGATACAAATACTCGTGCAAATGCAGTTATTGGCATGGCCAGTCTGGGCTCAGTGTTTTTAGATAGCATGTGTCTTGTTTCCTGTAAATTTGCTGTATGTCCCACGATCTCTGCTGTGCAATCTTACTGTGCCCTGGTTGTTGTCTTAATTACATAGCTTCTTCTGGAACAAAGGGCCTGTGGCTGCCTGCAATGGACTCTCTGCTTGAAGGCACCAAAATAAGATTACTGCCCCAGTTTGTCCCAGCCTTGTGTCCCAAGTCTCTACCCTTTCTCCAAACAGCAGGGGCCTCCCTTATTTGTATAACTGCAGGCCTGTGCATATACACATGGTCATGCTCTATGAATGTGCATTCTGCTCCACGTTCTACACATGCAGTGCAGAGAGTACAGTGAGCGTTGTTGACGTTTGCAGTATTTTGTTGACTCTAGGCGTCGCCCCAGCTCTGCTGGCCTGTATCTGGCTTCAGTCCCTGAAAGGGAGGAAGGAAGGAAAGCTTTGAGGGGTGGAGATGGTGCAGACGACAGAGATGATCAATGTGTCATTCCTGACTGATGCGGAGCGGGAGCTGATCTTGGAGGTGCTGCACAGGGATGAAGAACTGCGGCGTCTAGAGGAGCAGCGCGTTAAGTGAGTGCTCTTGTACTACAGTGTCTACTACACTTTCTGAATGGCTCCCACATTCAGGCCTGGTGGCCCCATGCCAAGGGTATTTTTGTATTTTCCTTCATTCTAGCTGGTACTAGGAACTACAGTGGTGTGAAAAAGTGTTTGCCACTTTCCTAATTTCCTTTTGCATGTTTGTCACACTTCAGACCACCAAACAAATCTAAATATTAGACGAAGAAACACATGTAAACACAAAATGCAGTTTGTAAAAAGATATAAAGCCACTTCTAAAGCTCTGGGACTCCAGCAAACCATAGTGATCCACAAATGGCGAAAACATGGAACAGTGGTGAACCTTCCTAATAGTGGCCAGCTGACCAACTTTATCCCAAGAGTGCAGCAGTGACTCAACCAAAAGCTGTTTTGCTGCATCCGGACCTGGAAGACTTGCTGTGGTAAATAGAACCATGAATTCTGCTGTCTACCAAAAAATCCTGAAGGAGAACATCTGGCCATCTGTTCGTGAATTCAAGCTGACGTGCACTTGGGTTCTGCAGCAGAGCAGTGATCCAAAACACACCAGCAAGTCCTTCTCTGAATGGCTTAAGAAAAACAGAATTAAGACTTTGCAGAGGCCTCGTCAAAGTCCTGACCTGAATTCGATTGAGATGCTGTGGCCTGATGTTAAAAAAAAAAAAAATGTGACTCATGCTCAGAAACCCTTCAATGTGGCTGAATCACAATTCTGTAAAGATGATTGGGTCAAATTTCCTTCACAGTGCTGTAAAAGACTCAATACCAGTTAGGAGGCAATCACTTTTTCACACAGGGCACTGTAGGTTTGGATATTTAATTTTTTTTTCTTCCTTAATAAAGACCTTTGTTTATAAACTGCATTTTGTTTGTTTCTGTCCAATATTTAGATTTGTTTGGTGATCTGAAACATGCAAAAGGAATAAGAACTCAAAGGGGGCCAACACTTTCACACCCCTGTACTTATCCAGTGCTACCTAGCTGTTACGTCCAAGGTAATCGCGGTTAACTGAAGCGTGGCATACTGTGGTTTTTCTGAAGCAGTATTAATGTGTATAGGAAGCTGAAGGTAGAGTTCTTGGACATCAAGAGAAAAGGAGCAAAACGCACTGATGGGAGTTACAGTGAGCGCAGCTGTGGTCGCTGCCAAGGGCGTCTGGGACGCCTAGCTACCAGCAACCAGTGCCCAGCATGCAAACACCAGGTGTGCCAAACCTGCCGCTCGGTCCAACCCAACGGTTCCTGGGTCTGCACAGTTTGTGCCAAGGAGGCGTGAGTATTCCTACTTACAACATAACCCATCCCTTCTGGCTCAATCCAAACCTCATTATTCAGCAACACGATGACCTGGAAAATCAAGCCCATGGCTTAGTGGAAGAAGTTAATGTTTAATTAAAGCCCTGCTTTCAATGTCTCACCCTTCCAGAGAGCTGAAGAAGAGCACAGGGGACTGGTTCTATGACCAGAGGGTTAACCGCTTCTCCACTGCTCCTGGACACGACATGGTGCGGGTTTCCCTCAGGAAGAGGCCTCCAAGTGAGTCAGGAAACAGATGCCGTACAGCACGATGGAGTCGCCTGAATACTCTTTTCCTTTCTTAGCCAGAAAAAAGTAAAATGGTGCGTGAAAGCATGAAAGTTTTTACTGATCACTTCCCCTTTCTGAAATGTGCATGGGGCCAACCAGTGAAGAAGCGTGAGACTGTGTCGGAGGTGCTGCTCAACAGTGCTGAGTTAATCTCTAGCCAGAATGTACCTGTTCCCCGACCCAGACTGAAAGACCTTGGCATGGGAAATAGCAGGTATGCCATCCTCATGACTAGCTGGAGACAGCCCCAGGATTTCAGTAATTTTGTACTCTGGGAGGGGGGTGATGCATGTGAGCAATAATTGCGATAAATTCAATAACGCAAAGAATAATGTAGATCCGAATAATTTCTGGAATGAATAATGGTTATTGTAAGGTGCAGTCCAAACAAACGATGTAGATAAATATCTTTTTGATAGAATTCTTTAAATCCTTTAAACACCTGATGTAAACACAGCAAAGCACACTAAATACAAAATATTTTAAAATGTTTGAAGACGCTTATTAATTATACAGTATTACCAAGATTAGCCTGGACTAAGATTCAAAGTAAAGCCCCTGCGATATTTTTACAAACCAAAAGAAGAAATAAAATGAGAAAATGAATTGTACATGTTTCAGCATTGTACAAAAACAGACCACCAAAGCCACCAGAAAACATTCCAATAACAAATATACCATTTACATAATAGTTACTCCCAAAATTCAGTGCAACATATCTATCTGGATGTTGTAGGACTGTAAGACTAAGTAAAACCACATGTAGTGAGCTGTGTTTTGGTGGAGTCAGTAGTAATGCAGCACTGTTGTGTTTGTCTACCCCGCAGCCCATCCAGTGAGCAGCTGGCACCAGGCGCCTCCGACCCAGCCGAGAAGGCCAGCCTGAGTGCCAGCAGTCACACAGCCACGGACTCGGCCCGCAGCACCCCGATACCACACAGGTCAAGTCTCTTATACAGCCATGCAAGAAAAAGACCAAGACGCTCATTTAGCGTGTGTAGAGTGTGTCAAACAAACAAACAAAAAAAGGTTTTGTTCATGTTTATTTCGCTCTGTAGAAGAGCAGAGGGGGTGCGCAAGTCCAGTCCGGCAAGTTCAATTGCGTCCAGCGTGACCCCTCCCACTAAAGCCCACAGCCCTTCTGGATCCACCACGAGTGTTGAGACTGTGAGTGAGCATCTGTTTTTCACTACAATCATACATCCAAGTTCTTACATCTACCATCCCTCAGTCTAGAAGTGTTAAACTCTAGACCTAAACAGTTCCTCCACTCATGTGATGACACTGATTTATCACATGACTCAGAACCTTTACTAATTACTAAGCCTTTAATGAGGTGTCCTAGGTATGTAAGAGAAAGGAACCCTCCAAACGCAGCACTACTGATAGCTGGATTCTCTCCCATCTTTTCTCTGATGCTCCAATGTTGCTCATTTATTTATTCTCTCCGTCTTGTCACTCTCATGCTTTGTCTCTCTCTCTTTTTTTTACCCCCCCCCCCTCACTCTTACTCTGTCTGTATATCTCCGCCTCAAGTCTTCCCTAGTTCATCACATTAACGCATGCTCGGACTCCTTAAATGATGTTGATGGGCTTTTCAAGAAGAGTGTCAGAAGAGTGCACAAAATCTCAGGTAATGTCTTCTTCTGAACGAAAGAGAACATGAACAGCTGTGGTCATCAGATGTTTTCTTCATGCTCAAATTCCCAAACGTTCAACAACTTGGTGAATTACTGCTTCTCTAGAAAACTTTAACAGGCTTATGATCAGAAACTGTCCTGGATGAAACCAGATTAAGTACTCAAGTACTTTTAATCACTCAAAGATGGATGTTCCAGAGATTGGGACGTAGTGTGTGCTTTGTTCCCCTCCCAGGAGTGCAAAACTCTTCCCTCTTCCCCATTACTGTGCTTCAAGAGATGAATTAGAAATTAATTATAATGATGATAATAGTTGTATTTTTTTAATTAGGGTGGTGGTAACCATTGTGGGGGGGGGGGGGGTTTATACTTAGATTTTAAGCCAACTTCTGTAATGGACTTGCGTAAAGATACACCAGAGGACACAGTAGTCTCCATGGGAGACCGAAGCAAATCGGTTCCAGGACTCAATGCAGTACGTTTGCTCCTCTGACTTACACAAACAAATAAAAGCACCTCCTACATGCACATTTTTCTTAAGCCAAACCTGAAAATTATTCTGCTGCATACATTATTTCACAAAACGTAAAATATTCAGACTAGTTAGTTCTATCACACTTTCTCCAGGATGAAGAGGAGGAAGAGGAGGATATTGACAACTTGGTGAACATTCACAGAAGGACGGTGGGCGACAGCACGTACAGTCTACATAGCTCCCCGGTAAATACTGGGTCCTGTTTACTGTAGTTCTTCTTCTGTGGAAGCTGCAGTCATGAATCCAGTTTTGGTGAGAATGTGAATGTGCTGTTCCAGAGCACGTTGGGCAGCATGATGAGTGTGTACAGTGAGGCGGGGGATTATGACGTGGTAGACGTGAGCGGGGACATCATCTTCTCCCTCAGCTATGACGACAGGACTCAGAGTCTGGCTGTCCTGGTCAAGGAATGTCACGGCCTGGCTTACGCTGACGCTGCCAAAAAGAAGTGCAACCCGTGAGTGCTTACTGTCAAAAACCACGCACTCTTTCGTCCGTTTCCAGAGTTAAGCACTGTTCGCATCTACAGAGCTTATTATGTGCAAGTGATTATGAATGTGGTTAGAAACCGCAGCTGGGAAGGTACTGCACTCTGAGCCCAGCAGAATAACTTTCCAGGCGTGTAACCTACTTTTAGATGCTCTTGTTCCAGAAGGAAAAGCACTCGGTTGTGTGGAAGGGGGGTTGACGCCTTGTGGAAGAATGCTGACGGAAAATCTCTTTTTGTCCGAAACTGTAGATATGTTAAGAGCTATCTTCTCCCAGACAAGTCTCGTCAGAGCAAAAAGAAATCTGCTGTCAAACATAACACCATCAACCCCAGCTACAATGAGACCTTGAAGGTGCTTCCTCTTGTACATGCCAGAGTTTATTATATTTGTTGAAGAAACTGTGGACCATGATTTTATCGGATATTGTGCAACTGGAAGTAATAACACATGACAAAGCTATTTGCAAATGAATTCCATTTACCAGGCATTTGTGGAGTAATGTGGTTAACATTGCAGTATATTAAAGTACATGGGCTCAGGTAAAACCTGGCACATAAACGTGGCCACACGCCCTTGATAACTAGGCGGTAACAGCTACTTAATAGACCATATATGCAGTGACCTCTGGCATCCCATTATACTGAAATTCACACCAGTGACTAGTACAGTGTTATCTATGCACATGACTCAGATGCAAATATTGATTCACACGATTGCCTTCTTTTTTAACCGCATGGGTAAACGGTGCTTGTGACCCAAATCTCCATAAGCAATTCTGTGTAAACAGTCACATTGGGTGGGGAGGGGGCCCACATCTTGACATTCTCATTACCTCCTTCCTCACCCCCCCCTCCTCTTCCTCTTCACCAGTACTCCATCAGCCGCTCCCAGTTGCTGAGTCGTGCGCTCCAGCTCTCTGTCTGGCACTACGATCGCTTCGGCCGCAACGCTTTCCTCGGGGAGGTGGAGGTTCCGCTAGACTGTCACGACATCGACTCGGGCCATGAGCAACGCGTGACCCTCAGGGGAAAGGTGCCAGTGTCTTCCACTGTTCACCTGTAGAGGGAGGAAACCACTTCATGTTCTGATTCTCTGCTTTTAGCTGTTTCACAGACGCCACTTTAACAGCATCTCTGTCTGTATAAAGTGTGCAGCTGTGTAATGTGGTCAGTGTCTCTTTCTCTGCAGGTAGCCAGCTCCTCAGCACAGTCTGCTTTTGCCCAGTACAAAGGGGAACTGGTAATTTCCTTAAAATATGTGACTGAGAAACAAGCATCAGCGCAGAAGCAACAAGGTAAGAGAACAGTGTGGGATATGAAAAATGGTTCTGTTTTCTAGTTATAAAGTGAGAAGTAATCTTGATTCACTGTCCCTTTCCAGACAGAAAGGCAAAAGCAGAAGATGGCGGAGAGCTGCATGTTTTAATAAAGGAAGCTAACAATCTTTCAGCAGTGAAAGCAGGGGGCACATCTGATTCCTTCGTAAAAGGGTTCGCTAGACAATCCAATCCCTAAAGCATTTTGTTGACCAAGTTCTGTTTTTGAAGGACTTGTGTTTTTCATCTCTCATGCCACTGTTGTCCAGGTATCTGCTGTCATACAAGGGCAAGTCAACAAAGAAGAAGACCCAAGTGGTGAAGAAGACGGTGAACCCGCAATATAACCACACGTTTGTTTACAAAGAGCTGAGTCTGGAGCAGCTGAAGGGAATGTGTCTGGAGCTCACCGTCTGGGATCGAGAGGCCATGTCCAGCAACGATTTCCTGGGGGGAGTCCGTCTGAGCTCTGGGGCAGGTGAGCTCTGAGGATGGTTCAGCTGTGCTCCTTTATATCAGCATGTGGTCAGCTTTTGCTTTCATCCACATGCTTGTCCATTGCATCAAGTTCTGACGAAGACTTAAAATATATATATATATATATTTCACTTACTCGATAATATTAAAGTGCTCATTCAGTATTGTGGAAAATGGCCACCTCACACACTGATTTTAAGTTGATGTTTGCCTGCAGTCAAGTTGAAGGAGGGTAAAAACGAGTGGGTTGCCGACTCCACAGGGGAGGAAGTGTCTCTGTGGCAGAAGATGATGCAGTTCCCAGATTCGTGGGCAGAGGGCGCTCTCCAACTGCGTTCATCCATGGGCAAGGCCAAGTAATGACGCGAGAAGGACACATTAGATACCTTACAGTTTCCTGAAAATACTAATCAAGTTTGCAATATTAAAAGATGCAAAGACTACATAGATTACCACTTAGATCTTAATCAAACTTTATTATTATTATTATTATTTTGCATGTGTTTGTACATTTTATTATAAAAAGTACAAACTCGATCTTAACTAGACAGACTGTATTTTATCGTATTTATTTACTATTTTCTATAAAATTAAGAACTTAAAAAAAATTGTGAATATGGCAATCATCTACTGTCTCTAAGCACAGTTGTTAGTGGCTGTAGCAGTGTCATTCTTCTGACCACACTAAGCACCTCTTTAATAATATATACAAAATGCACTAAATAAATATTAAATTACAAGTTCCATCATCCCTGTTGTCTATTCTGTATACTTATGAAATACTTTTGACATCTAAAGTTTACTAAACATAATCCATTACACATCACTTACTAAAAGTCTACATACATGGATTGATGGTGCCAACACAGCCAAGATAAGGGTTTACTGACTATGGAAACAACAGTAAATAATTATTTAGTGTAGTATTTTCACAAAGCACAGCTTTGCTATCCATGTCCGCTCCTGTCCCGAGAGCTGACGTGGAGTGGACCGTTCTGGGCTCAGTCACAGAGGTCTCTGTTTAACTCCAGCCTCTCTCGCTCCTCCTCTGTGAGCAGGTACTCCTCGATGTATGAATAGAGTTCCTCCGTCGTACTGGGGTGAATGAAACGCTCCCGATCTGACCCCATTTCATCCACCAGCACCATAGTGAAGTAGGACCGGCTGATCTGCAGGGTCTGCCTGGTTTTCACACATACGCACACATGCACAAGCGCATTACAGCTTCATCTTTGGGTCCTTGGCTGATGACCGCGCTGAGGAACTGGGATATTTGAGGAACCATAGTGAGTTAAAGAAACTGGCAAATTCAAGAGTAAATGCTGGCAAGCTCACCTGAGACCCTCTATAACCTCAGCATCTAGGTACTGCCCCTTTATCCGGCCCACTTCCCGTGGTGGAGTGCCTAACAGCTCAATCACGGTCACATGGCGAAGGTCCAGACCACACGATGCTCTCTAAAACAGTGGATGGAGACACAGTTTCCAATACCAGCAACTGAAATTGTATTTTCAATTCATAAAGTGTGTGATGAGGTGATTGGAACCATAAGGTGATTACAGACCTGTAGCATGATATTCTGAAGCTTGTAGTACTGGTCAGTTACGCTTGGGGTGGACACAATAAGAAGTCTCCTCTTCTCATAGAACTGGTCAAGCAGGGCACCAGCTGACCTGACATCAGTTTTTATCTCCATCACTTAAAAAAAAAAAGCACAATTTTCAAGAGAGATCAATTACAAACATTAGTCATTCCCATGCGCTAAGTGGACAAAATACATAACATCTACGCTTGCGATCTTTAAACAATGTAATAAGAATCAATTTATTAAAGGTAATTTATCGATGTGTAGTTAAAATATGGTCCTGGGGCGGACTTGGCCGCAGCTGGTACTCACGGACGCAGTCGGACGCTCGGTCAGACCAGTTGCGATTGAACATGCACACGCGTGTGGCCACGCCGCTCCTCTCGTAGCCAGCGTCACAGTGGTGCTCACACACGGCCCCATAGTTATTCCCGTCTGAAGAGCAGGTCAAGTATCCATGTAGGGGTGCCTTTAACACTGGACATCTCTTCACTGGGGGGGAAAAAAATCTGTAACACTGAGTTTAAGAGTTTTGGTCCTACGGTGAGAGTGTGTCTGGTTTTTCTTGTACTTTTAATGGACGTGAGATGTACGATGTACCTTCGACACGCACTGTAAACTTGCACGAGGCCATGTTGCGAGCCTGGTCATAGACCCTGTAGCGAATTACATGTTCCCCCTCACTAAATTCTGAATCAGATTCTTGTCCATTTCGCAACAGCCTAGGAAGGAATGAAAAAGCTTCAGTTCGTGGGCCCCCAGTTTGCGAGTGAGAACGCGGATTAGCTTTTTACAGCAAACGTGGAATACATACTGCAGCGATCTGTCAGCAGTATCTGTGGCGGTAGGACGGTCCCAGGACACTCTGGCAGTGAGTTTTCCTGGTTCTGCTACCTTCACTCTGGACAAAGGACATTTCAGTTTGGGAGGGTCATGATCTGAAACAATTGGAAGTTTGATGGGTCATTAACAACAGTTTTTTTCTCTCTTCCTAACCCATGAGAACAATGAAGAAAACATGATGTTAAATAAATAAATAAATAAATAATTGTCTGTAATGTTATACTACAAACTTTCCCTTAGACCGATGAAATAAATCAGGAAGTGCACTCTCAAGCTCAATATAAAGCAGTAAATGTCTTAACGGCTACTACAACATGTTTGACCATCACTGGAATGATCATCCGATGTAAACTATCCACAGGCAATACAACCTGTACCTGCACAGGTGGGCTCTGTTCCACTCCAGGTCCCTCCCTCCTGGCAAACACGATAGCGGTCCCCTTCAATCTGGTAGCCCTGAAAGCATGTGTAGTCACACCTGGAGTCAACCACAAAGCCCTTGCTGCAGCTGTAGGTACCATACTGGACCAGAGGAAGTACATGGCAGCGCACCTCTGAGGGAAAGAGACAAAACATAAACACGGAGATCAATTCAGAGGGGCTTTGATGAAGCCGTCATTAGTTCTCAAGTAAACTTTGTAGCTAAAAACATTTTAAACAGTTTACGTCTGGCTGCAAACTGATATTTTTGTGACAGAGCTGACAGAAAGGACATTTCTTTGTGAATTTTGGCTTGTACTTCTCTTACTTTGGCAGTGGGCTGTTCCTGACCAGCGGCGGTTGGCCATGCATTGCACAGACGCTCGCCCCAGCAGTTTATACCCCCGGTCGCAAGACAGCAGGCAGCGTGTGCCCAGCGAGCTCCTACTGTTCCCGCCTCGGGGTGAAGAACATGTCAGCTCCCCATTGGATAGTTTAAATGAATGGCACCACTGGGGATCTACCAGAAAAATGGTCTTGAAAATGAGTTCTAACATATCCAAAACAAAACAGTCATGTGCAACATGTACAATAAAATCTTTACAGATAGCAACTTTTAAACAGCACTTTGTTTATGTTTTCTTTCTTCTGCGTCCTCCTTGTTACTTACGCTTATAGTCCAACTCTGGTGTGTAATAAGTGTCCTCTACATGCTCAGCCTCATTATAGCTGTTATGATATGTGGCCCCTGAGCCTGTGAGAAAATATCCTTTGTCAGATTTCAGTAAAAAGAATCTATAAAGTAAAAAAAGTGCTATAACACATTACAAATGTTGTTATTACTTAGGATGCTTTTGTTCAGTGTTTTCCTTATTCCCTATAAAACATGGACATCTGTTCCTGTCTTTTGAGCCTTAATTTATAATATAGGAGTAATACTGTACACACATATGTTAGAGAATAAAGCAAGCCCTAGACTCCCAAAGACTGATTGTATTTTCTGCATACTGAGGAGTAGCTAATTGGGTCAGACTGAAGAAACTAACTATAAACAGTAAATGCTCATTTTCCTTTCAGAGCTTCAAAGCCCTAAGTATTGGCCAGAAAGCCCTGGTTTCTGATGCATCATCAGTATTCTGTGAATTGAAAAATGGAATGGAAAACTATATTTAGTGGATTACATTCATCACCATCATTGTTTCATGGACAGTATGAAGTTCCAAAGCTCTTGGCATTCTGGTACCAGTAAAAAGAAAAGATTACTTGAGAGAAAACAAAAATATTTATTATTGTTTATTATTATTATTATTATTATTATTATTATTATTATTATTATATTTTATGGCAACTTGCTTTGGCATCAAGCTGAAATTTGTAAGGTTTCCAACACCTTTGCATGGGTGATGGTTAACTTTAGCAAGAACAACGGTTTCCCTGAAATTATCTGGTATATTGTATAGTTTACCCTAACAACAACAAAGTACTTTGTCTCAAATTATCTAGTGTTCTGTAAATAAAGTTTTATCAAAGGAATGGGCAATTTCCTGTCTAATTTTGGCAATATCACAGACAAAACTCACACATACTGTCATTTCCTTCTATACAAGTTTTGTTAGAGCTAAAGTGCTTCCAACCGTGTCATTTTTCTGGGCAAACATCCTGGAATATTTTGTTATGGTTTAAAACAGTGTCTGCCTTTGTCCATTTAGTTGCATATGCCACCACTTTATCTGAAACAAATTATATAAGACACAATGATGTTTTCTTAGTCAGTTAAACCGTTAGCTAATTTAGCTCAGAATCAAGATAATTTCACAAGGAAAACCCAGGTCACCGCCACAAAGCTATTAGCCTAAAGGAGGAACAGTAACATGTTATGTAGCTAATGTAACATTAGTGTAAATGTCCAAAATGTCTTTCCTCTCCATTGCATCACACCCTATTTATTCTACCAACTTCATCCCCCATGTGTGCACATCTGTAACCAAAATTTGAGATCAAATGTATGGGTATCTGCCAAAGGAGTAAATCAAGACCTAATGTATCCACGTGCCTTTACATACAAGACTATTAACATTCACTGCAGACAAAATGAAAGTTTTCTTCTTGGACTGTGACAGATTAAAACTTGTCTGAACAAAGATCAAGAAAGAATTCGATACCAAAAGACTGATTAGGTTGTGTACAGAGACTGTATGAATAGCAAAAAAAACAACAACATTGAAAGGAAAAGACTTCAGCTCAGCACAAACACCCCATGCCAGTTTTCCATGTTCTCAAAGTAACTGGAAACATACAGTTGTCTGATGACTGTGAGGTTGTAAAATACCAAGACTGTGACACAGTCTGCATCAGTAATGCAACTCACACCAGTGTATTGGTCTACCTTACCTGGAAAACTTTCTGTGGCTTCATTTCAAAGGTACAAATTATCTGCTTACCTAAAATATACATACTGTAAATAACTGTTGTTATTTTTTGGTCTGTTCACTACAATATACAGACCAATATTTGCTTTGTTTCCTCTTGTGTTTTATGGTCATTACTTTAAAGTGACCTTGATAATTGCCCATATTCATTGGGTAAGTTTAGGCTTGGTCACAGCTGGTCTGTACCCACACTCTAATTCAACCAGATAGTAGGTCACTAGGAGTCGCTTAATTACAAAGGTTAAGGTTTGAATAACATGGTGCATATTGTTTTAAAAACCTTTAAACAATTATGTTAATTTTTATAATCCATGAAGCTTTATATATTTACCATTTGCTTGATATTTAAGCAAATCCAGACTTGACATGTTTCTTTTCAGGCAAAATCATTTCCACGAGTGTCTGACAGTTAGGGCTTGTGTATCAGTAGGTGAAACAAAAAGGATTAACTTGTATCCACGAATATATGGTCAAACCACTGACCATAGTTGAGTACTCAACTTTTACACTGGCATAGCCAAGGCGTTATCCATTTCAACTAACCGCTTAGAGGATAAACGTTTTAAATGACTGGCTTCTAATACTTTCTGTCGAAATGGATAAAGCATAACAGTTTATTTGAGCTCAGTGCTTCACGATATTACCCTGAAATTCGTAGTCAGCAGAGCACGCGAATACGCTTAACCTAAGCCAACGCGCATTATGCCCTCCGCAACACCGCCCCCCTTCTCTGCGTGAGTCCGTTTTAGCTACCCGTTTAGATCCTGTTTAAAATATTTGATAGATAAGAAATTCGCCATAGTTTCTTTCAGTACGTATAATTCACTGCGAATTAACGGTGACAACCATGAAACTTACCTTCATAATTTAGTCCCAGAACTCGAAATAACAATTCAAAAAATAGAAGAACAGGAAACTTTGCCATAACCTCTTTCTGATGCAAAGACAAACACTCTGATTGATCAACCAGAAGACACTGTGCTCGAGGCGAGTGGTAAGGCGATATGCAAAATGATACACGCGCGACGCGTCTTACGAGCCTTACGAGCTCTAACGCAGGACTGTCCTTGCGCTGCACATCGTCTAAAGCCGATAGGGTGAATATTGGCGTCTGGCGTTAATGCTGCTGATTTATTCGCGAAAAAAAATAAAGTCATGACTAGACTTGTAGTTTTCCCCCTTCGTAACAGTTTATAGCCCAATTACAATAGGCAAATGGATATATTTAATTCTATAATGACTTAAGTACACCTTAAGCAGCATGAAACCCCCCCAGCTGCCAAGTCCTGTTGAATGGAGAATTCAAAGTTATTTTTCCTATATGGCTATAAATTCTTGAACCAAGAATCCAGTGAGGAATATTTAACATAGGAAAAACTTACATTAACTGATTCCTTTATCGCATTTTTGGCTTTGCATGATTTTACGTTTATGTGGCTCTATAACACTAAATAAATCTAAAACATTTTCAGAGACGTGCGAGATGCTTGCTACAGAGATATAAGATCACTTGTAATTGTTTGCTTTTTGTAATTGCTACAAAATACTACACCCTGAGTTGCGCCATTTCTTCACTTTGTCCCTCTAAATGTTTGCGCATTGCTCATTTTCTTCACGCCGGAAAGTAAGTCCTTTATCACTTACGCCAGTTCCTTCCAACTTGCGTAGACAAAAAAAGTTTTCCAGCACGGAAAACCGTCCTGAAGTTTTCCTCCCCCCCCCCCACCTCGAATACCAAAAAAATCCAACCAGTCGCCTGCACAACCAGGTTTAAAAACCGAAATGTCTCCTCCATCAAGAAGACTACAAACCAAACCCGTGATAACATGCTTGAAGACATTTCTGATATCTTACAGCCTTATATTTTGGGTAAGTTGCGTCTCTTTCAAGTGCGCTAACTAGTGAAAGCACCAGCGTTATTAAATGAACAGATAGTTAGCTATCCAGCTACCTTAGCTAGTTAGCTTAGCACAGATGTCTTGCCCTACTTCAGCGTGTAGAAAACAATAAGCTGTGTTAGCTAGCGGCTATGGATAGACGTGGATCATTTGCTGTTTGAACAGTTATGTTTAAGCGTTTTTCTCTGATATCTGAATCAGACAGATATAACGTATAGTTTACCCTATGTTTTTTTTTTTAAAAGATCATTAACTGGATAGTCAGCACATATGATGGAAAGGTTTGCCCTTTGTGGCTTATAGTTTACCTTTTCTCTAGCTTATGTTTTTTCCCCCCCATCTTTCTTTTGCTACCACAAAGTAGTTAGCCTACAGGTGGTAACTTGTTAACCTATATGATTTGGAAAATAGTTGTAGTTATGTGATGTTTTGCATAATGTACACTCTAGAGAACGACAAAACATCAGAAAACTAACGGACGGCGTCTTTTATTGTTTAGCTCAGTACCACCTGGTAGTAGTATACTCCAGATTTGTTTATGCGGTATGGAGAAACGCGTATTGACATGGCAAATATTACTTAATAGTTTTTAAATGTGTTATTAGACGGTATAGCAAACGTGGCCTTAATGAGTTCAAAGTCCAGTACCGCAGTTTTATCTTTTCAATTTATTGTGCTTTGCAGTAACTCGCACCATGCCAGATGGTCTTACGACGGTTTCACCCTGGCGCAGTGCGGAGAGTCACGTAAAAAAATCGTGCTGATTAAATCGGGAGCTTGGATTTATGTCTGATATCACCTTAGTAAAAGATTAATGTTCCAGAACAAACTTGGCAAAACCACAAGATTTTCCCCCCAGCAAAACTAAGTGCAGAGCAGCAGTGGTGTAATTACAAGGCATGCAAAGGCGTCAGTGGACAGGATACAGGCCCTAAATCATCAAACACAGACCAATTGAAAGAATAGAGAAGTATTTCTAATTGTTTCTGCCTTGTTTTCCTTAGTTCACAGGGGTGATCCTGCTGGCAGTGGGCGTATGGGGAAAAGTTAGTTTGGAATCCTATCTTTCCCTGGCCTCAGACAAGAGCACCAATGCACCATATGTCCTTATTGGCACAGGGGCAACCATCGTCATCTTTGGCCTGTTTGGTTGTTTTGCTACCTGCCGTGGCAGTCCATGGATGCTGAAACTGGTCAGTCACAAAACATTGGGGGGGGGGGAAACTGCAATGACTTTTGTGAATGTGGAATGTCAACATTACTGGGGAAAACCACTTATTAATACTGTTCAGAGAAGGGGAGGGTAAAATTATATTTTAATCACAACTTTTTTTTTTTTACTCTAGGTTTATCACATTGATGATGTGTGTTTTAGCTTTTGTTGTATTCACTAGTTGAAGCTGGTGTGGTGCATTTCCACTGACCACATTTGTTTTCCTCTGTTTTGCAGTATGCCATGTTCTTGACTCTGGTCTTCCTGGCTGAGCTTGTGTCTGGCATTTCAGGCTTTGTTTTCAGACATGAGGTGATGTATTAGTTCTGAATATTTGCATATCATTAACCTGAGAGGCATCTGATGTATATTTTTTGCTTATGTATATTTTCTCCCTTAGATCAAAGCAATACTTAAAGATGCCTATGTGAAAGCTGAGAAAGAATACAATTCTACTGACAGTAGAAGCAGAGCAGTGGATTCCATCCAGAGAACTGTAAGCATTTGTGTCTGTCTGTGCAAACAAACAAAAAAAAAATCCACAAATCTTACAGAACACAGAATACTGTTATATTTAAGTTCTCTCTTAGCTTTGAACTCTTGACAGTCTCCTTGTGGTCAAGTTCAGGTGCTCTTTAACATTGTTGTTCTATGGGGAGCGCTGCTGTACTGTAGACGCCTGATGTGATGGGCATGGGAGTCTGCGGTGTCTGTCTGATTTACTGTCTATTGAACCGTCTCACCCTGTGATGCTGCTCTTCTTATATATGTAGCTGAAGTGCTGTGGAGTGCATAACTACACTAGCTGGAGCAATACAGAGTACTTTAAGCAGAATGGCATTCCCGAAAGCTGCTGTATGAGTGTGGCTAATTGCACAACTGAAAACCTCAAAGATCTCAAGTTGGCTGAGACAGTGGTCTACAACAAGGTGAGGTTAGAATTCCAGTCTGTCAACATGGTCAAATGAATATTGTCACTATTGAGAAAATAATCATTTATTTAGCATTTGTTTTGTTATTTAATGTTGCATTTAACACACAACCCTAGAGAGCAAAACTAGGCGAATGCAATAAAAGTTTTAGGATTACATTTAATTTTTGTCCTAGGGCTGTTTTTCTTCTGTGACGACTATGTTAGAGGCTAATTTGGGAATCGTTGCTGGGATTTCTTTTGGAATAGCGTTCTTCCAGGTAAAAACAAATTAAATAAATCGAGCACTGACATTTTAACCTAAATTATTACTTTGATTGTGAGGCTTTTAGAACCACCGGTAGACATAAGGACACTGGTGCAAAAATGTCCTGGAAGGGTGCGTACACATCTTCCCCTTGCCAGACTGATGCCATCTCCTTGTGATGGGGAGATACTTGAGTTCTGGTGCAAATAAGCATTGTAGACTTATAGTAATTGTTTACGTAAACAAGCACTTGTTTACAATGAACATTTGTGCTTGGCTGTTAATCCATTTTATTTTCTTCACAGCTTATTGGCGTGTTCCTGGCATGCTGCTTGTCTCGCTACATCACCAACAACCAGTATGAAATGGTTTAAGAGTCTCAGGTTTGTGTGTGTGTGTAAATCCTGTTTCCAAAGCTTAGTAAAATGCTTTCATTATAGTAGCAAATGGCATTGTAAACGTTCAACCAAGAATATAGATGTTTTTGTTTTGTGCTACCACAAATTACACGATGGTAAAGTGATCTTTTTTTAAGATACCCTCTCTAGGTGTACTTTTTTTTTCTCCTTTATTTTAATGTCATTCTTTATCTAAGCTGATCTGATTTTGTTCTGTGTTTGTCTGTTTGTAGGGTGCAGATATGAAGATACTGGCCAAGATGGTATCTGACACAAACCATGTATTTTTAGTACTGTTTGACTGCTTTGTAAAATTCATTTCATTTTAGAAAATCCTTCAGCTGCTTTTACGAAAAAATGTTTGTTGTTGGCAATTAGATGGAAGGGAAAGCCTTCCCCCGTTAGATAAGGGATCATATCTTTTCAGTTGTGATGCTATTGTTTGTAGAGTGTAAATGTAAATTACAATATCGGTTCACAGAATGATATTAGGTGCAAGTTTGAGCCCATCGCTAAACAGTCTGTGACCATTCACTCTTGCGAGAGTGAATACATTGACCAAGTTATGATTTAGTGTGGCATTAATGTGTGCTGAAATTTGATGTTTAGTGTAACTTCATAAGGTATGTCATATTTCAAAAATTGAAAAGTGTACTTATCATTGGTTTAAAAGAAGTTTATTGAGACTGATTTAAATGACATAAAATATGTGGGAATAGGCTTCCTTATAGGCCTGTGTTATATATAATAATGCAGTGCTTAACACCAACATCCAAACTGACTTCACAAAAATACAGTGTATCAGAATGAGGATAACCGAGAGTGATGTATACATACAACACTTATTTTATATGGCCGATTTGAAAATGCACACTCCCTGATACTCGCACCCAAGATGAATACACATGGGCTTGTGGTGGGGAAAAGTTCTCATTTCAGATTTAGTCTTTGTAACATTAGATTTATGTTTGTGTGTAAAATAGGGCTGTAGTAGAAAGTGTGTTTTCCTTGTTTCTTTTTTCTTTCTTTCTTTATTATTATTATTATTAAATGCTGGTATTACTCTCCAGCACTCCAGTATGCTCTCTCTAGTTGACGACTCCTGTGGTCACAACGTTTCATTATTATATATAGTGTATGTTTGAATGAGTTAATCCTTTAAAGCATGTATACATTTGTAGCCTGCAAATATTTCTGTGAAAATTCAGTGTTAATAGCTTGTTCATCTGTGCAAGCTTTGTCAAATACTTAAAAAATAAAGAAACGTAACTTATTTTACTGCACGGAAATCAATGGACTGAATCAATGAATGTAGCTGTAGGAAGAAGTGAAAATTGACCATTTTACAAAAAGTGAATCGTCACCACATATAGGTGGCAGCATTGTACTATGTGAAAAGAGAAAGACAATATCGACACTCATGCAAAAACCTCGGAACATATCTCTGTTTTTATTAATTACGTTTACCCCACCAAAATAATCGGATTTGTTGCACAGATTACACCGTTGACGGAGAATTGTTGGTAGGATTTTCGTGTTGGGTGGGGGGGATCTTATTAAAATACAAATATAAAAAGGCGTATCATAGAATAAAATCGTGATATTGGATTGGCTTTTGCGAATGTCGCGTTTACGTATTTAACTGGTTTATACCATTGGAGGAGTTGCCCCCGCCCGGCTAGTCTCCACTATAAAAAGCTTAGTCGGCAACACGGAAAATAGAGGAGTAGAGTTTATACTTGGTGGAGGGCACGAAGCGGTATGTTCCAGCACCACATTTAATTCAGGTTAGTCTTGGTCGTCTTTATCTTGTGTCCTCGCTCGATTTGCGTGGTTTAGCGTGCAGCCCTGTGCATGTTTTAGACACATTTCCTGTAAGCGAGTTACTATCGTAAGACTACCGTTTCACCTCTACTAAAGGGGCCTGTTTCGGCTGATGTGTCGATCTTACGCCCTTTACATTGGCCTGCAGTTTTGATGAGTCTTTCTCTCCGCAGGGTCTACCAGCATCTACCTTAAGCTTAACTCTGTCTATAGCGTATACCTAGAGTGCCATAATGATGCAAATCAGCCACGATGCCTACTGCAGTAATAAGCACTCGCTGTTGAACGTGATGAACCGGTTCATCGCGGCGGCCAACAACATGGATGAGACCATCATGGTGCCGAGCTTGTTGCGGGATGTACCGCTGGAAGAGCAGGCCGCCGAAGCCTCCGTCAGTCACAACGAGCCAACTTTGCCCAGCAAACAGAGGGACATGTATGAGCATTACCTCTTACTCAAGTCGATTAAGAATGACATGGAATGGGGCTTGCTGAAACGGGAAATGAGCGGCGGTGCTAGCTTCCTGGAGATGGCCGTGAAGCAAGAGGAGCAACAGCTGACGGGCGGTCCTGCTGAAGACTGCTCAGACCTAGAGAGCCAATTCCATTTTCATCTTCGTGGACTCTTTGGTGTTCTGTCCAAACTCACAGTTCAAGCAGATCACCTCACAAATCGTTACAAGAGGGAAATTGGTGGTGGTAGCCTTCTGAGATAGAATCGTTGACACGTAGGCCTAATATGGACTTCTGAAGCTCTTCACTGGAACTAATGGGCAAGCACTAGACACAAGCCTGAGTTTACCAATGGTCATCACTGGGCTATTGCTTAAAATTAACCTATGACTTGTTCTAAGCAGAGATTCATGTAACCCCTTCCACCACCCCAATGCCCATCAATGTTCATCTACATTAGTAATAAGTAGCTAAAATATGAAAATGTCTGGAAAGGGCTATGACTAGGCTTGGCCATGCATTCCCATCATATGGGAGACTGTCCCTTCACTTCAAAATGTGTACTAAAAAAGCAACCTTTGTATGATGCCACTACATTAAAAAAAATGCTGTAGACAGTTGGAATGCTCTTAAATTGGAGTTTGGGATTTGTTGGAACATTGAATGCTGGTAATTCTCTTCCTACATGTTAACCTGAATTCTTTAGCATTTGGTGTGTTTGGTCTCTTCCTCCCCCCCCCCCGTCTCCTTCCCTGGGGTTTGAGTTTTAACAATGGATTTGTTTTTAGATCATTGCTCGTACTCCAAACTGGGATTGTGTGCCTTGTTTGACTAGTCTTGCCCTTCATGAAGAGGAGGCTTGTCCTGTGTACACTGCATCATTTTGACCTTTTGACTTGCTTTGTTACATCTTAAGGATTTTGGCCCTAAAATATTTAATTTTATAAAATGTAATGCCAGAAAATTAAATAAAGAATACTTTTTTAAAAAAAAAAAGTGCATTTCCTAATATTTGAACTTGAGCTGTTCACTCATGATTCATGTGGTAGGTTCTAAGAAGTGCATTTGACTTGTATGGAATGTGCCATTCAACCAACATGCTAGGACTTGAATGTCGACTTCTGCTGACTGTCTATGCATCTGCACTAAGGTTGCTTACAATAATATTCAGGTCCCTTGGTGTTTCTTGGCTGGTAGGATAAAGTGTCTCTAAAGGCAGAGCTGATATCTGAACAGTTTCATTGCTGTTTAATGACTTGATGCATCTTAAACCCACATAGGTGCTTCCGTTTGGTTTAGATTAGGAGGAACAGGAAGTGAAAAGATGTGAAAATGAGGTGGGACTACTTTTACAACGTGATATACTTTTATTACATTTTAGCATGTCTTAAAGCCTGAAGTGAGCAGTAATATGATAGTTTTATATACCAAGACCTACTTCTTGCTATTTTCTTAGCACTGTGGGACATAATGGGGGATTTGGTGTTTCATAAATGGTGACTGACCTGTTCTAGTATGCCACACCTGAATCCTTCTCCTGGTATTTCCCCATAGCAACAGTTCTTTCGGCTGTGACCAATTGGAAAACATCAGTCCTTTTTCTCTTTGTCTCTATTTAGGTCAGAGCTATCATAAAGACTGTAAGTTGATCTTGACTCATGCTCTTATGAAAAATCTCTAGTTAAGAGTGGACGATTTCAGACATGAATTTATACGGTGAAAATGAAATGTTATGGAATAGTTTAATAGTTACTATCGTTATGCTTATCACTAATGTAATGAAGTATAGTTCATGCTATAAAGATTTTGTTACTACAAATACTAATCCCAAAACAGAGCAATGTGTCCATATGAGCACGTATAACTTTGTGCTGAAATTACTGCCACAATATGATGCATCTCACTATTTATCTTGACCACAAATGTCATCTTAAAGTTAACTGCAAGGAAGCCCATGTTCCTTACTTTCAACACCTCCCTTTGAAACCACCCAACTCTGCTACATTGGTTGTGATAAAATCCTCGCACGTGTTAAATGTTTCAGGTTTGGTTTTACGTTTATAGAACACTGACAGTAATACCCACTGCAGTCATGACCACTGGATTTCTCTTCACATGCAGGAAAGGTCATGGTAGCATGAGCGTCCCTCAGAGAGAATGTAACGCTGGGTTACGTGACCATGACTGCCTGGAGGACGGAGGTGACATGAGGATGGTGGTGTATGAGTGACCTTTCAAAGCTCCAAGCAGCAGAGCATGCAGAGGCTGCATGATCACGCAGACCAGACGTGGCAGGGTTGCCACAGCCGGCCGGTCCAGACTCAAGACAGCTGCCAGGCCTGTATCCATTTATGCCCTCTGGCAAGCACCAGGGACACTTTCTCAACAGCTGTAAAATACATGACTGTCATGGATGTGTGAGTCGTGCCAGTGTCTGCACTAACTACCTGGGCATGTCTAATGTCTGAGAGCGGTTGATGCTGGAAACTGAGGTAATCTGAGGATGACAGTTGTAGACAGTCTTAAAAATCCAACAAGATGCTTGAATTCACTAAAAAACAGGCTTGTAGGAATTCCTGACTGGAGTGTTAAAAACATAAATCACACATTATGTGTGAAGCATTTAATAAAAATATTAAATGTTAAAATTAATAAAAATATGTAAACGTGTTGTAATTGGATTAATTGATTAATTCAGAATTGTCTGTAATAGATTAATCCATTCCATGTACTTGACATATACTAGTAGTAATAACATTAAAAAAGATCAGGCTATTACATCAGAAAGGTGGTCATATCAGTGTGCGCTGTAGATCCCCCGGAGCAGTTTTTATTGTATTTTTGTTTTAATGAATGTGTCAGCTTGAAGGATCGTATGGGAAAGATAAGGCGATGCTCACCCCACTTGGCCTCACAATACTCAGCCTTGTGCCATATAATGACGGCCTGTATGCTCAGTTACGGCACTGCCTCTCTCCCTCAGCACAGGACCTCACAATACTGAAAGAGAAGTGACCCTTTCACATGCTGTTCATATAAGCCCCTGGTGATCGGTCTGCAGATGATCACAGCTGATCCTGGTTGCTCCATGCCCTTAGTGCAGCAATGCAGGCAGTCTAATTACACCCAGCAGTCATAAAACTGTGTTAACTTTTTATGACGGTGATCAATAAATGTAGGCCTGATAGTGTACCTAGTGTAAAATGGTTGGGTAAGTTTTGACAGGGGCCTTCTTATGTTATGCCCGTGCTATTATTTTATCAGTAAATTAGAAAATTAATCTAATGAATTCAACCTTTAAAAGAAACTGTGAAAATACATTAGAGAAAATGGTATTTTGTCACAGTGAACTATTAGAGGAAATGTCATTGCTGGAATTGTTCCGTAATTGGATATGTAACACCTTTACATCTTGATTCATGCATGGCACCATAAAATAAGAGGCTGAAATATGGATGACATAAGCACATCTTAGAGTGTTGTTAATTCTTTGAAATTGTATGACTCTTTTGATCAAAGCTAAGTATGATGATGCAAAGGGATAAACAGGATGCTGCGTCTTCAAAGTACCTTCAGCTACACTCCAATAAACAAAACATTTGGAAAGTCCATGGGTTTTGGTTTAGTTTGTTAGTTTAATGTTCTGCTAGGGTTAAGACGTCGGCACTGGGATCAGGAACAATGTGTTCTCCTCATGTCCCTCCCACTGAGCTCGTATGGCAGGCTTTAAGCCCAGAGACGTGCCCCCTTCCACAAACTGTAACAGGAAACCCTGGCTGTGCTCAGTAGAGTAGTGCTTCAGAGCTGCAGAACATTGGTCTGCAGAGAACAATCTGAGGGCCGCTTCTCTGCTAAGCCTTGATATTTCATCTTATCTGTGAAATTTTCACCCTTGAGCAGTGCCACAAACAAAGCAGAGCTGAACCAAACAGAAACAAAGGATTTTGATAATTTCCCTATATTACAGCAGCACAATACAATACTGTAGCTCAGACTTCAAAGAGGTCCCTTTGCTATTTCCAGTCTCTGCTAAGGATAAACAACTTCCCACTGGAGCGGAATGTCTAGGCATCGTTGTAACACAGAAACAGGCCATATCAAATGCCAACTCTGAATGCGCGATCACAGCGCACAGGCTATGAGATTGCTGCTGCGTGCCGCACATGCACCCGGAGGAATGTGTGTGGATTACACAAGCGGGTGGGTGTGGAGCTCAGGCTGTGGCTGCTCAGTGGCTGACACAGGCCATCGCCTAGGTAACGTCAGAGCTCAGTGGCTGGCAGGGAGCCAGACCACTCACTAACCCTAACTCTAACCCTAGCCCTTCAGCGGACGCCCGGCCTCATCTATGGTGGCCTACCTCAGTCTTGTCCTTCAGACTCTTATTTTACTTTTAATGCTGTTTCAAGGTGTATTTCCTTAACCATTTCAGATGTGAACTTTGAAAGAGCACATAGGCATGTGTTGTTGCAGAAAGGTAAGGATTAAATATTTAATTCATTTAAAATGTAGGCTAGTATGCACAGTTGAATTTTGTGTACATGATAATTACACCTTCAATACACTTTTAGCGTTCAGTGTAAATTGGTTATTTTGCCATACCTTAATGGATACATCAGAGGAAACGCTTAAACAAGGTGTGCATTTGAATCTCACATCTAGACCCCCAAAGATCTGGTACATCTGCTACATACAGCTAGTGCTTCCATATATGATTCCTGTAACTTCACACTACATACTTGCCTGTTTCCAGTACACAGTCAAGAACTTGTAGTTCTTGATTATATTCTTATAGTTCACCTGACAGACCAGGTAGAGCGATGCTCAAGCCCATGGGTTCACATTCCCAGAGCACACAAATACTCTAGTCTTATAAATGTCCACTTATAATTGTATGGATGTTATGTTGGATAAGAGTGTCAGCCAACGTTGAAAATTTAAATGTAACATTTAAATGAGTACTATCATCAACACTGATACAACCCTGCTTGCAAATTTTGTAAAGCATCTTTAATAAACTACTCCAGGCCCACTGATGTTATATCAGTTTAATTGAATGGTCTATATACGCCTTGATAAAATGTACTGGCGTAAGACAAAACAAAACAAAAAACATGTTTTGTTATGTACAACCCATGTGGAAGCATATTACTCCTAACATGGCAACAGCACCTCATAACTCTGGGTGTCTTCACATTTAAAGGCCAGTGATGGGCTTAAACATTCATTAACATTTCAAAACATACATGAGATGATATATATGACATTTCAGCAGTCTGGAACCACATTAATGTGTACTACTTTAATTAGCATCATTCTGGAAAAAAATCTGCTCTCAGTGATTAAAGCCTTGTGCATATAGAAGCAGCCTAAAAAGCTTCAGTTCGACAGGTGCGACCACTTCCCCTTAGTGTCGTTGAATTGAATCTGTTGGACAAGAGAAGGACAATTATGATGCATCCCACGCACTAGTCCATTAGCAGTTTCACAACGCTGCGGCAGAGAATGGAGAGCCAGTTGTTCCGTTTTAAACTTTAATAAAAAGTCTACTTTAAATGTAATAACGTAAAGTGCATTTTTAAATATGCATATGCTCTTGATTATATCTGGGTATGCATGTTTACACAATAACATTTCTCAGTCATCTAGTGATCAGTTTGTGATTACCCTGTTGCATAGCCCTTACACTTGTTCATCACCTGGGGATTTCCTGTTTTTTTTCCAGGACTGTCACATACAGCATGTTATAGAGTTCTGACTGTGTGATAATCATTTTAATTCCACAGAAAGCATCCAAGAATAGTTGTCCCTAACAGAAAACTGCAGTCAGAACAGTAATAAGATCATAGACTATTAAAGGCAGTTTGATCATTCGTGTCAGGTTTAAATTTAATTCCATTAACCAGAGTCCCCTGATTTCCACCATAACTATGTATGATTGACTAAAGCAAGTTAATGCAAACAAGGATAAAAAGAGAAAAAAAAGATTACTTTTATTACGTGTTATTACTTTTATAATTATGAGCATTCAAACTCATACAGATAATGATAATGTTGATAATGTTCTAATAAAGAATAATAAATCTGTTTAGCATTAATAGTTACATTTCCCTCAAGTTCATTTTAATACCAAACTAATTCTCCCTAGAAAATTTGTGGCAAGCAATTCCAGTAGCGAAATGGAATCTTAATTAAAATGTATGTGGTGACTCGTTCAAGCTGTGAGAAGCGTTTCTCTGCTTTAGAGGCGAGATTTTTAATGGGAAAGAGGAAGAGAGGAGGTGTCTGCATCTGCTCAGTTAAAGCAAAGGGCCAAACTCATAGCACCTCCCCTTTCGCAGGCTCTGAAAGAAAAGCTCTTACATAATCCTTCTTTTAACAAAGGACAAAAAACCACTGAACTCCCTGAACCCCGTGACAGCGGACAGAGTTTGCGGAGCAAAGATGTTAAGACTCGCAGACATTGTTTAGACCTTCTGAATTTCTTACAGAAGACTTTGGAAGTGCTTCCTGTGTCCTCCCATGAACTCACACCCAGGCAGAAGAGTCAGCAGGGGCCTGCATATCTCGCTTGTCTATTATTCTCAACTTCAAAGGACCAACTTAGGCAAATGTGTGGTTCTAGCTATTCTAACAGAAACAGGTTTGTAAAGGTTGATTTCTACATGCTTGGTTGACAAAATGTGAAAATGTGCATTAATCTTTTATTCTAGGGTATTATTTATCTCAACACTGCTTCCATAACTTATCACGATCCAGAATTTGTAGGTACTTTCATAGAATGGCAGTGGATTTCTGCTTGTATCACGTTGGGACATGCCCTGATTTTAAGCCAATCAAAATGTAGCAGTCATGCAAAAGCTAGCCAATGACCAATGGCAGGTTCGAGGGATTTGGTGGAGGGATGTCTCTGAAATCTAAAGCCATGGATGATGTCATAGGGTTTGACTCTCTGCAACAGCCACCAGCTCTCAGCATGATCCAACTGAGATCCAGAATCCATACTGGAGACCATAAATGGATCTATTTGATACCATGGTAGTAAACAGAGACTTTTGATACTTACAGTACTTACAGGACAGGGAAACAATGACCTGTGAAAAGCTGAATAAGACTGAATTCAGAGCTCAATTCAGAGTTGAATTAGTTTGGTGTTAAATGAATTTCTGAGAAATCGAACCATTAAACCAAAACAGATTTTTTTTTACTGTTATTTAGAACATAATCAAACCTGTAAGGGTTTGAATACTCCAAACAATAAAAAGCATTAGAAATCTTTTATACTTTTGCCTGCATTAACTTTCTTTAGACAAACATGCTTAGTAATAAAAGATTATTCATACGTTTTACTTATTTATCTAACAGATGATATAGGTACTTCTTCTCAAACTGATCTTTACAGTCTGATGAACTCCACTAACCACCCATGCTTAGTTTGCATCAATGTGTAAACAATGGCTAAAACCTGCACTGCTAGACAGACAACTGTACTGTATGTAAAAACCCCTGCCTTACTGCTGGTTAAAGATTAGCTTATAAGGAGTCCGGCGGTAAACCCTAGCAACTTATAACGGCGTGTACTCTTGCAGGGCTACTCTGAGCAGAATACCACTCATTACTTTGCTGCCTATCTTGAGTAATTCATTTTTTTTTACTATTATCATGTTAGTGTCAAAGTACTAATAAAGGCATGCTTTTTGTGCTGATCCATCAGTCCTGGGCTGTTCTTGTCGTCCTTAACTGACCTTCTGAGGATTTCCCTCCTCTTGATTACATGAGCAGATATTTTTTTTATCTTAAAACACTCCAGATTGTCCTTTTGTGTGTGCTCTAGATACTTTCAGTGCCACTGGGCCAACTGAAGTTAACAGAATAGAACAGCTCACGTTTTGCACATTTAAGCCACTATGCTTTGCAATCCTCCCCTTGTCTTTAGTGCTCAGAATAAATTTCCCCCCCGCGACACAGAAGCTATCAAACAAGAATGAAGCAGCAGCAGGGCAAGTTGTTACACAATTTCAATTTCAAAGTCCCCACTTTCAAAGTCTCAGTCTTACGATGGTGTCGTCTCAGTCTGAACTCAGCGAGTCCGCAGGCTGAGCCGTGATCCTTCACCCTTCCAAACACCCTACTGTCGCCGACCTTCATCTCCAGAGAGTGTGGTCTGCGCAGACACCCCCAATTTCCCAACTCCCCCGTGGGCCATGTAATCATGCTTCTACTTTCTCAACCGCTGAATCCATGCCTCCGTAAAAGTGCACCAGGCTATAGGAACGACCTCTGACCTTGCCCCACTGCCACTTTCAGCAGTTTCCTGTTCATCAGACATTGGTGGGGGGGGGGGTCGGTCATAATTGCCCCCAATTTGAAAGGAGGCACTCACAGAAAAATGTTGTGGGTCAATACTGTCCCCTTGTGGACTATCATATGAAAGTGACACCGTGGCAGGACAATGAAAGCAGCGCTGTCCATCAGAGAGTCCCCTTTACCACACGGAAATAAAAATGGCTACTGGAAAGAAACTTTTCATTTATCAGTATGAAACATTAATCATGTATAACGGCTGCTTCTGTTTTAGATATTAAAAACTGCTTCATGATTCTACATATAACACATCCGACCATAGAAATGATGACTTCTAGTGAAATGCACTAAACATCACAAACCAGACTTGACAATCATGCTTTATTCTGGTTGATTTCTTTTAAAAAGGAATTAAATAAACATATCCTCTTTGAACAGAGTTCTCACAAGCAATAAACCTTCAAAACCTAGTACTTTCACCGTGGCTCGTAAGTATTTCCATAGGTAATGAAACTAAACTCTCTCTTTACATTTCTCTCTCTTCAGTTAAATAGCATTTATTGGTTTCAGTTCAAAAAGAAAAATGAAAAAAAATTCATTGATTGTCAACACAAAATCTATCTTAGCACCAGTACAATAAAACTGTACTTTTGCTTGTTAAAATACTGTTTGCAGTGAGGGAGAACTTAACATCCTTAGGGTAAAGGGATTGTTAATTTGTACATTTCAAATAAAGCACCAACCATACAAAGAAATGTTCATATATCATTTGTCAGATACACAAAAGTCAAATATATTAATGACTATTAAATTAAGCACAAACAACAATCAAACCATGTAAATAAAACACAGCACGCGCCACAGAGCTCACAGAGGTACACCAGAGTACACCAGGGGAGTGAGCAGTAAAGGAGGGGACTATCTTCAACAGAACAAGGGCTTGGACAGCACCCAACTCCAGAAAAAAATGATCAAAAATAAACAAAGAAACAAGAAGTATTCCACAGGTATGCTTTTATGGCTGAATTTATATGAAGACCTTCATGAACATGGGTGATTGTTTTGTTGTAAACATGACTATGTCCGGATCAAATGAAACTACCAATTCATGGATAATTCTAAAATATTTCTTGGAAAAAGACAAAAAACAAAAAAAAAACCCCAAACAAACAAACAAATAAACAAAAAAACGGTTCACAATCAGAGTTCATAAATACAAAAAAACCCCAAACCAAAACAATCGATTGAATGCTACACTGCATAACAAACAAACAAAAAAAAATAATCCACAAGGCATGTTGGTAAATGAGGCTTGTGGAGGGGCTGGAGGCGGAGCTGTACTGTGGCGAGGAGGTGAGCTGAGGTAATGTGAGGTAAGCAGGGCCGAGGGACATATGCTCTGGGCCAGGGGTCCTCACCAGAGAGACCAAGGCTCTCACGGCTCTACAGAGGAACCATCTGGCCCAGAGGCCTTCCTGCCTCAAGTAGCTGGGCATAAGCCTCTTATGCGTGAGTTCACCAAGATAAAAAAAAGAAAAAAGAAAGAAAAATGCCTTGGATTTGACACCCTTTCAAAGTTAGTCACATACCCTCAAGATCAAACAAACATTAAAACATATCAGTGATAAGTTACAACCAAACAGATTCACCCTGATGTCAAGATATACATATATATTTACATATACTTATAGGTATATATATATATATCTATCTATATATATATACACATATATAAAAAGGTTTGAGAATAGTTATTGGATAGTGAAAAATACCTACAGATCAGGACCTGAAAGTTGCGTTGCTAGCGAAGATCCTCCCTAGACATTCTCCTGGGGATGATAACAAGGCAAGTCGATCTAATTTGGCCCCTCCCTCTGCTGGAATGGCACGTGGCCTTGGGAGAAGGGCGTCTTCTGCAGAAGAACGCTGAATGTACAAAGTGCTGGTACTGGTAACAGGGCATCAGTAGCCGAGGAAGAGGCCCCGCAAGCCCGCGGGCAGCTCCTCGCCCGCCGCTTGGGGCAGGAGGGCAAGGCCTGGCGCGGGAGGGGCAACTTTTCGCTATCGGCTGCTGCAGATCCGAGCGGGGACCTCCGCCCTCTCGTCCTCGTCCTCCCGTAGGAGCTGGATGGAGGAGCCCAGCAGTCTTTGCAGCTCAGGCACGCAGCGTACCAGCTCCACCAGCTCGTCGTCGCTCCCGTCTTCGGCAGGCTGGAGCTCGTTGGGGGCCAGGCACGTCTGACTGACGCTCACCTGCCTCCAGAGCTCCGCCCTTGCGATGCTCACTACCTCGAATTGCGGGTACCTTGCCCGGAAGATCCGAGCAGACACCTTCAGGCGCTTCAACACGTCCGTCAGCAAAAACCAGTTGCAAAAACTGTTAAGGGTAAGTACAGACGTTAAGGAGCGATTTTCACACCCCTTAGTGATGAAGTTGTTCACAGATAAACATGACTAACAACATAACAAGCACTACATGTACAATCTTACATGTGTCTAGGTGTATTACCGCTTCTCTGGTCACTCACCCCTGTGTCAGTGATACTTGAACGTGGTAACAGGGTAGAAGTGGCTCGGAGGAGAACTCGAACAGAAGGCAGTCTGTATCGGAGTCTCTCTCCTTTCCCTGCTCCCTCAATTCCTCCCTATCCTCCTCCTCAGGCAGAGACAGCAGGAAGTCCCAGCAGGCCTCTTGATCTGTTTCTGGGGAACGAATCACAGAGGCGGACTGAAGGACAAGCCAGCTCGCTGCTATGTGGTTGTGCTGCCCTCTAGTGGTCGGCCTTTTCACTAATGCCCTAAACAACATTGAGGAAAATTCACTCTGGGGATGAAACACTGTCATTTGGGCAAGACTATGTGATAATCTTGTGTGTATTTGACGGTAAGGTTTGAACTTTTCGAAAAGAGCACAGATCACCTGATTATTAGCACTTAAGGTAAAAAAAAATACTCCACTGCTAAGTCTGTGAAGCTTCTTACCAAACACAGAGCTGCTGTAGAAATCCCACTGCAGACCTGGGTCCTGGTCAGTGCGCCCCTCCAGGTCAGTGAAATACTCTGAGAGGTAGGACACATGTAACTCAGAAAGTCAAACATTCATATGTCTATATTCAAGTTTTCTGGCCTAATATAGTAGCTAACCTGTTGGATTTTGCTTTGAAATCCACCATAACTATTAAAATTAATCAGCTTTAAATAAGAGTTACTAAAATATATCTGAACTATGTAGTTCCAGTTGCTGCTTCTAAATGGGCTTTTCCAAAGTTGGATATGTCCTTGATCAAGTGTGGAAAGAGATTGCAGGTACAGATGTACTATGGTTACTAACTCCACTCGGTTGTTCCAGGTTCAGATGTACTATGGTTACTAACTCCACTCGGTTGTTTCAGGTATAGATGTACTATGGTTACTAACTTCACTTGGTTTTTCCAGGCAGTGACAACACTGTTCCCAACATTTGTAGGTTTAACAGCTAAAAACAAACTTATTTTTTCTTACTTGAAGCAACAGAGATGGAATGCATTTATTTTCAACATTTATGCAAAAAGTGCATTGGTTTCACGGTTAGATTTAAAGCAAGAAATCATAACACACCCATCTACCCACTCACCCATCCCTACCCAAACACACCCCCAGTCTGCTTTTTTGCTTTTAGGTGACTGTGATGTGCTGACAGTGAACGCTGATTTAAACAGAGTCTGAGCATTACCTTTGAGGAAGGTTTTCATGCTGGGACTCTGGGCCAGTTTCACAGCCGTCTGTCCTGAGTATGTGGCCAGTGTTGGATCTGCGCCGTGGTTCAACAGCATCCACACCGCTGCCAGGTTATCAGCAGCCACTGCATCGTGAATGGGGCTACAAGGATTGAGAGCAACACAGCGTTGATGGAGCCTTCTACAGGAGAACAACCGAGAACATCCTGGCTCACAAGCTGGCATGGAAACTGAACCATCTCAGGATGGAAATTCCCAGCAGTGTATTGAGAGAACAGCTGAGAAGATTGTCGGAATCTCTCCACTCACCACCAACACCTCCCACCACACACGCTACATCTGCAAGGTCTCCAGCATGATGGACACTCCCTCCCTCTCCTCTCTGTCTCTTTACTCTCCTGACATCCGGCAGCCGGATCTGGACCATCCAGGCCACAGCTCCCAGAACCCACAATAGCTTCCTTCCAGAGGCAGTCACTCTACTCAACACCCTGTTGTCTGCACTAAACAAGCAGTCCATCCCCACCAGGACTATGCAGATTCATCCCTCCACCCACCCAACTGCACACCCAGATTTTGCTCACCACCCACCCCGGGTGAATCCACCACTGTACATCTGCACTTTCAACCAGAGAACTTGTGGACAATGCCCTTAAGAGAGCACTGATCTACTGCTGCCAATGGAAATGTTCCCCCCAGCATACAGTGCTGTTATGCTGTTGGTGGCACCACAGACCAGAAGAAATGGCATCTCACTCCAACACTAAACATATGGAGGAATGGAAAAATCCTCATCTTGACATAAAAATCCCACATGCTCTGTAGAGGTAATAACCCCTAGGAGATCAAGCTAAATCATTGTGATTTAAAGGTCCATCTTATAGTGAAGTGGAATGAGGAGGTAGTTTGGAGGAGGCCCACTCCTGCAGCTCACCGCGTCCCGTCCTGGGCGCTGCAGTTGACGTCGGCTCCGTGCTTCAGTAACACCTGGACGATGTGCGTCCAGCCACGAGCACATGCCTCGTGCAGCGCCGTGTAGCCCGCGTTGTCCCGTCGGTTCACCTCCCGAACGTCCTTCTCTAGGCAGTACAGCACCACCTCCTTCGATCCATGTGGAGGTGGGAGACGGTGTTGTTAAACCACTTGCACGAGAGACTCAAAATAATGACACTCTGCAGTCATCAGACGCTACACCTTCTTGCATCTCGCAAAACGTGGACTTTAATATGATATTTCTAGGCAACTTGCAGGTTTAGTCATTTGGTGGCTCAGGATGTGAGAGTGGGACAAATGGGAGGTATATATACCTGATAGCCCAGTCTAGCAGCTCTCTGTAGCAGCGTCTCCCCAGCATTTTTGTTCACAATCAGCCTGCGCACCTCCGGAGGCACAGGACGGCCGGGGGTGGGGTCAGGGGTCGTGCCTCTACCGGGCCCTTTCTTTCTGGATGGAGGGGTCAACGAGCCCTTGGGAGTGGCGAAAGAGACGAAGGGCTTCTTGGCCGCAGGGCTGTCCTCGTCTGCGGAGTGCGTGGACGAGCGTTTACCCAGAAAGCTGCGCTTGGTCTTGAGCTGGAATAAACGCGCCGGAGGAGTGAAGAGACGCAGGAAGGACATGACATTGAGAGGGCAGAAACTGCCTCGCGCGCTAAACTGGGAGAAGCCCAGCTGCTGCATGCAAAAGGGAAGCCGCCAGCCTTGCAGGAACACCACGTACCAGTAGGGGGCACCAAAAGATCAATTAACAAACTTGCACAGCCTCTTGTGAAAAACGGCTCACAAGACACCACACGTCTTAAATCACACTTCTAGATGTTCGCAGGTGGTGATAAATGTAAACATTCATTAAGCCAACCTTTTTCTGCTCCTCTGTATCACACAAGTGCTTGCTCTTGAACTTCCTCTTTCCCGGAGGCTTGTCCTGGGTGGGGGGACTTTCTTGACGTCGCACTGTCCCTGAGCGGGTGTACAGGGACCTCCTGGGGCTCAGGTCAGGAGTGGGCATTCCGCACGTTAAAGTGGCACTGAGACGAGGGAACAAGGCCGTCTTCTCATCTGAAAGAATATCAGCAAGCACTTCCCTGTAAGCCGACGCGATTCAGAAGTTTCACAAGACCACATGGTTATCCTCAGTTAAATCAGGTACAGGATGTGTATTTAAATCATAATCTTAGATTTCAGCAATACTTTGCAAGTCTTGAAACATGAAGCAAAACTACTGCTTAAGATCAACAGGTTTGATGAACCCGCTCAGAGCCATTTACCTGCACCTTGGTCCTCTCTAACTCCAGGTCTCTCCTTTTTCTGTCCATCCACTGCCTTCTCCTTCTCTGTGATGTACTCGCCATTCTGGTACCTGCGGTTCCTGCATCGCTTCCTCTTTTTCATAGAGGCAGAATCTCCTGCCTCAGCCTTTTGTGAAGCCCTGGCCTTGTCCGCGTCCCCTGCCTCGGGCAACGGGTTGAGGCGAGGCCTTCCCCGTGGCCGGCGTGGAAGGGTGGCTGGAGCGGTACTCGGCGCTGCTGGAGAAAAGGGCGGATCTGGGGGAGGAGCTGGAGGAGGAGTGGGCGGAGAAGCGAAGCTCCAGTCTCTCAGCAAAGCCTCATCGGTCCGCCGACGCCCCCGCCGTAGCCGCGGTGACGGCTCCTCTTTGGCCCCCTTGCTAGGCCGACCGGGGCTGCCCAAGGTGCTAAAGCCCTCCTCTGTCTGGCCACTGACAACAGGGCTGCTCTCACAACCTGGGAAACCACAACCAGGCAGTCGTTTCAATACACCTGACCAGGACTTAAAGATGAGCACTCACACCTCTGAATGAACGTCTACGGTGTACGTACATGAGTTAAATAACAGGCCGGGAATAATGTAAATCAAACCATTACTGTTTTTATTGGAGGGAGGTTGCTCCATTTTAACTGGACTGCTCTTCCCTTTACGAATTTTGCCCATCACTTCAGGGGATGGACAGGTGCTGTGCTTTAGTGGACTCTTCTCCACAACAGGTGATATATCTTTCTTCTGTTCACAACACAATACACAAGTATACAGAAATGTGGTCCTTTCATCCGATAAAAACTGCGCTTGTTTAAGGCAGCTAATATTAGTAAAATATCTGTTAATATTTAGTTAAGTAAACAAACAAAAATCTAAAACTTCACAGAATAGGTTAAGGTTAGTTTTTATAATGGAGAAATCAAACAAGGCTTTAAACTCACTTTTTTAGAGGTAGAGTCTTGCACTGCTGTGACACTTTCCTTCTCCTGCTGCGTTTTTATTAGCATCCCAGTCTTCTTCGGCTTTTCAGGAGACGTCCTCTCCTTAGTGAGCTTCCTTGGTTTTTTCTGTTTGCTGACTGGTACTGATACTTTCCCTGTGGAAGGTATATACTCTTTGGCACCATTCGTTTTCTTCTCTCCTTCTGCATCTGCTGCAGTCTGAGCCGGGTGGATGGACAGAGCGATTCCCTCCAATTTAGAATGAGAAAAGAGTTCTGTTTGGGTTGCAGTCTTTTCTCCTCTTGTGTCCTCCACGAGCTCTTGGGCCAGTTGATTCTCTTTCCTGCCAGATTTAATACTGGAAGCACACCTTTTCTTGGGACTGCTGAGTTTCGACTTCGGGCCACTGGCGGCGGTCATGTTTTCGAACTGCTTTGTCTGTTTGTCACGGCTCTTCTCCTTGGGTGCAGTGTCAGCAGCCTCCTCTCTGCTCACGGCTGCCGTGGTGTCTGTGGGTGGGGAGGATCTGTCCGCCTTGGAGTCTTGAGCCTCTGATGTTCTGGAGGGCGTAAAGGTGATGGCCACAGCCTGCTGCAGTGGGGAGTCCTGACACCTGTTGAGTATGCTGAGTCCCTCGGGATTCCTAGGTCCCACAGCAGACAGATTACAGTAGTTCTCACCAGCCAGTGCAGTGGTCTCAAGAACTTTCTGTTTCACTATCGACTCCAGGTTGGACAAGGGGGACTTGGTTTTCTCCCATTTGTCTTCTTCCAGTTTATTAGGGCTTAATTCAGAGCTATGGAAAAGGGACGTCTCACAACTCATGCTGCCTTTGACTTTAGATGGGGCTTGTGTCTGACCTGATCGCTTCTGCACTGACATCCCCTGGGAAATAACGCTAGGCTGTTGCCATAATGATTTAATAACTGGAGGTGTATAAGGAATTCCTCCTTTACCACTCAAGGACTTCCGAGGGGACTGTGAACTCGCAGTAACAAACATCGGTGTGGACGGAAGTTCCTGGGCCCCAGGTGAAGTAGTGGTAACAGAGTGTTTGATGCCTTTATTTTGTTGGCCACCTTTAACTGAGAAATTTGCCTTTTTACCCCTGGAGGCCAGTTGCTCTCCTTGATCAATAATGGAAATGGTCTCTTGCTTAGCAAATGTTTGAATGTCTTCAACAAAAGCAGCATTTTTCCCATCTTTGCTACGCAAGGTAGATGCTAGTATGGGACTGGCCACTCCAACATAAGTACCTGGGAGATTATTTAGCGAACCTGGACTTGATCCTTTACCCCATGTTGCACCAGGTTCCAAATTGTTGTGATTGCTGAGTTTTGAGGAGGATCTCTGGCCTGCACCATTTCGCTGGGTATCTGGTAGAAGAGTATATGTAGTGGCTGGACTCAAAGTGGTCTGAGATTTTTTGGTGTCATGGACATTCTTCTGGCGAGGCTCAACTGAGTGGTGCTCAGTTGCAGCAGTGGGACTGTTCTGAGCATCCTTCACACATTTTGGACGTTTGGATTTTGAAGACAAGTCAAGAGGCACATCCCTAGCTTCAGGGGAACAGGAGGCTTTATGTTCCTCAGTGGTGGATGGAGTCTTGGGTTTCAAATACGCCACAGAAGTTTTTTCGACCCCTCTGAATGGTGGGCATTTCTCTACGAGGCTAAGTAGCCTGCTCTGAGTGGTAATATTGGCGAGTGCTGAGCTACAGCAGATGGCAGCGGTGGGAGAGATGGTATAACGAGTCGGAGGGGCTGAGCCTTGTGTAGCCTGTTGCACTGGCAGCGAAATAGCTGGGCTAACAGCAGAAGATATTGTGGATTTGTGTTCTCCTACACCTTTGCAGCCCTTAGCATTAGACACAGAGTCGCTCCTGCTTTTGGATGCTGACGACAGTGGTTTCTTTTCAGGAGCAAGGCCTCTACCCACTGAGAACTGATATGGATATGTTTTGAGCCTTGGTGTCATGCTCGAACCAGGGCTCGGCGCTGGACAATCTTTTTGAAACTGGCTAGCTGTGGCCTCTCTCAAAGCGGCTATCTGGCCCAATGCAGGAGGCAAGGTGATCTTACAGAGAGGGGAAGAAAAGTTAGGAGAGGGAAGGAACGCAACAGGTTGGCCAGGTTTGAAGAGCGTCGAACACTGGAATCCTGGAGGAAGGCCAATCACAGGCTGGGTGTGGCCAGGGCTATGAGGGCTTTTTTTATTTGCGTTTGCACCGCTGTGAACAGAGTTTACCGACTCCTCTGCTGCAACCTTTTTCCCACAAGGCCAGTGGTGAGAGGGGTAGACGCCTGCACCATCAGCCTTGGCTTTTGGAACCTCTGTCCTATCGGGCAATGGTGTGCTCAAAGGATCAGTGCTGAACACAGGAGCATTGTTGCGAGGATGGGAGGGAGGGACTTCAGGACAATGGTTTGAATTGCTGGCCTTGCTGGCCTCTGAGCAGACGCCAGGCGCTTTGTAGTCTGTGGATGTCCTCAGCTTGTTCTGCTGACTGTGAGGCACATCTCCTCGGAGTTCAGGAGGCAGCGTCTGCTGTGGATTCCCCACCATGCTCTCAGAGGCCTGGACAGGGGCACTGCTCTCTCTGCTCACTGTGCCTCCATCCCCCACATTCATTGGCGAGGGATCCACCTTTGGCAAACAGGAAAGATATTGGGGTATGAAATAGAGGGCTTGTTGAGAGAACTAGGAAAAGTGCTCATCAAATACCAAAAAGTGTTGTCACCTGCATAGGCGTTTTTTCAACACAGCATTCCTCACGGTGTGTCAACAGGTGTGTGTTTACAAGGTTTTCTTCTGTATATGGTACGGATCTACAAACATAAAGAATATGGCTGGGATGAAAAACAGCTTTGATCATTTTTGAAAGATTTGAAACATTATGGACATTTGAAAGCTTTTCAAAAAGCTACTTCAGAATCTCTACAAACACACGACTTTCCCAAAGGTCTAAAATCACAATACTTTAATATGTCATCATTATTCAAATATTCAAAACAGTCCATGCTGCGTTAAATCTAGCAATGAATATCTGAACAAAATTGACCCGGTTTCCATGTGCCCAAGTGTCCAAGAGAGGGAATCAAGTACACACTTCATCATTCAACTAAAACCTTCCAGTCTGGGCCACTCGTTTCTTCAACTTTGTTTTATCTTTGTTCCAATCCAACCGAGAGCTTTTTAGTGGTAAGGAAACAAAGATGTTGTCACAAGGTCAACTGAGGTCTCAATTATTTCTGCAGAGATGATTATAACCTCATGCTGTGATTCTGAATTCTATTTAAAGTCCAGCTGTTCCAAAAGCTTATTCCAATAATTCATTCAGAATTCTATTTAGCTTTTTAGCATAAGCTAAGCTATGATTTTTTTTTTCTTTGTTGTGTCTGTTGTATTCTACCACTGTTATGAGATTTCCTTGTAATGAAATTAGGTTGCTCAAGTACCATGCCACTAAGCAAAGCATATGAGAATGAAACAGGCTGTCGTTTTCAAAATACCAAAGGCTTAAGGCTGGCCTCCTGAAACATCAAAAATGTTTCAACTGAAATTTATATTGTACCTTTACCTAAAGGGAACTCATTGCTACGTAATGTCAGAGGGTTCAAGAAGGAAACAAAGACGGATTCTGCAAAATACATCAAAACCATCCACAATCCTTTATTCCTACAATTATTCATCAAATTTATTATTTAATACATTTATTAATTAACTTATTAGAAAGCAATTCATACGTGTTGAACTAATCTTATGATGATGTGCCCTTTACATAGCACTAATAAAGACATGATAATTAAAAGGAGCAGCATACATCATGTTTTTGCTATTTGCTTGTTCTCTGGATTGTAGCGTTAAGATTCACTGCTAAGAACCTAGTCGAGAACTTCCTGTAAATGAGGTTCCTTACAAAAGATGTCACAACTTCCTTTAAGCTAACCCTTAAGCAGGAATAAAGATCTCCTACATAGGCCGTGTGCTGACAATGTAACACATCCTGTTTATAAGGAACATGATTAACCATAATAATCTCATGATTTGTCTGTATCCTAGGTCATGTTCATGTCCTCTCATAAAAGCACATATCAATCTCAATACAGACATCCAACCTGAACTGTGATTCTTTGGCAGAACGTTTGAATGTTTAGAAGAGGTGGCCCTCGCTGATCACCAAGCACGTGCAGCATGGTTTAGATCGAACCTACGAAGAGCCGTTTACCGGACAAATGAAAGGCAGAAATCTAGTTGCTGCATCACAGAGGTGGACAGAATTCCTCAGTCAGGGTCACTCTAGGCCCCAAAGGGTCAACAGGGAATGGAGAAACGTACTGGTTCAGGCAGCTATTACCAAACCTAGCCACCACCACACCTGGTAGCAGGACATAAACCTTGTATGTCAGAGGTGTCCCCAACGTGTAATATGGCAAAAAGCCATACAAACGCTTGGAAGTAAAAACTGACTAACTGGTAAAATAAGACAGACAGACAGAAAAAAAAAAATACAAATCTGCACACATAAGCACACCATTTAACGGGCATGCAGCAAGCAGGCACCTTGCACAGAGAGGTGTGGAGGAGTCAGGCTGCGACAGCTGCCCGGAATCCTCCGAACCTTGGCCGCATTTGCATGACAGTTGCTGCTCTTCACAGGCCACGATCAACAGCCACCTAAACCTGGATTTCCGCGGTTACGCAGGTATACGGCAGTTTAATCATCAACTTTGCCACATTCGGTTAAGGAAAATTCAGGAATGTGTAAGTCTGGGCACAGCTCTAAAAGCTGTAAATTATGTACAAAAATTTTAAAGTATACTAACTATATCCAATTTTAGACACATTAAACGCACACGTCCATCCTAACTGGACATATTCAAGGCTATAAAAGTGTCATTTAGTGAGAACTATGCACAAGTATTAAATGTGGTATTTCGTTAGACAACCCAGTAAGCCAGAGTTTCACCAGAAGCAACAGTGTTGAGATAGATGCTGCTTTCCTTACAGCCTCCAAGAGGAATGCCAAAAAAGGCTCCAGCCATATGATTACAGAGAGCATGTATCCATAGGGAAATTCATCTTTAACTACAAAACAATTCATTCAGAATTAAGCTTTCCCACAAAAAGGCAAGGATGCAGACCAAGATAATCCAAACACTGTTTGAGGTATCATTCTTTTTTCCAGGGTGTTCCTGTTTTTTTTCAGTTAATCTATTTCGTCTGGTAGTATTAACCTATATTCAGCTCTGAAGCTGGAGATGGACATGTATTAACCCAAGAACTTCAACATCCATTTGAGTCGTTTACCGTATAAAACGTAGGACAACGTTCTTGAGTTTAAATTACTCCTCATCATAATTACGATGTCTAGAAAAACCGAAAGATCTTGTGGCAATTTTCTTATTACAAATAAACAAAACTGAGTCCCGCAAATAGTAAAAGCTTCAAACCAGACAATAGACGCACAAAAATAACATTTAACGTTTCATCGAACCACAGTATCATGCACCTGAAAATAACAGGTGAACGCAGAAACGCCCCGGGGAGCCAGGCCGTGTTGCCTATACACGTAATAGCCATGGCTAGAAAAGCCCGTAAACGGGGAACTGGTGGAGCGTACAGGCAACGTATCGCTCCGACTTAGTTCGACATGTTTCTCTCCTCGGAGGTCAGACATAGCAGAGTCCTATCTGGAAAGCACACAGAAGTCTGTCTATTTGTAAAGTTTATGATCTCATATCACTTCACACAAGCTCATTTCGGGGCCGTTTTGTAGCGTTTTAGTCACACTGTCTCATCATCATCTTCCCTGACATACTTGATTTTAGATCCCTAAATTAAGCTATAAGCTTTTGTGAAAACATCGTGTGGAAGCGGGATCTCGATTTACGAGCGTCTTATTGTTTTGATAAGCGCTACAACGTAGAAAACCAAAGGTAGGGCACGGAAATAAAACATCGTCTCTGCTCTAGTCTTAAGCACACTCGCTCCCGGTCAATCGGCTCCGCAGGCTTGGGCTCACATGCACAAAGGAGACGCATCCAAGTGTCAAGTCCACGATACATGATGCAGAATTATAACCAAAACCCACTTGGTTGAAACCGAATACCAGGCGATAACAGGTGATAACGCCTAGGATAAAGCAGATTTTCCGCAAGATGAAAAAAAATTGTCCTACTGCTCAAAACTCTGACCAGCCCACTCGCTCGATCCATCTCAGGCTGATAAACATTTGTAGGCTATCACACAATACAGGAGAACGATGATTCTCAGGGGAAACCCTTCGTAATGTTCCGTCTGTTAAAAATCAGGTTAACAAATAAATTAAAAAAAAACTCCCTATGATCCATAATTGACTGAAAGGGTGAGGTACACAAACACATACACATGACACGATGTAGGTCTTCTGAACAAGGATTATCCGAAATAGAATTTGCTCTGCAGAAAGGAATAGCTACGTTGTCGATGCACACTCGTGGTGGCCACCATGTAGCCAAACTAACGAAACGTTCCTTCCGATGTAGCCCGCTGGTCAGTAGCCTATCATAACCTGAAATTCCAAATCATTCCAAACTGGAAAAGCCTAACCGTGTTTATGTCACTGACCACCAAAGAGTACTCCAACTATGACGTCTTTCCCCTAACGAGGGCTTGCTGAAATAAATCGAGAGAATGCCAGACAACATTTTGTGGGCAATATCACCTACATGAGGAAACATCGTACTTTGGGCTGTCTCTGCACGTTCCCCCTTGGGGTACTTAAAACATAACTGAACGCTTAACAACAACGCACACGGTAGGCATCAATAACTACCGAGCGTTACTTGTGCTACACGATGTGAAGAGCCACATTCGTACTTAGCAAGGTGTTCTAAATTGAAGTAGCAATTTTCAGATCCCTGCGCAGCGAAGTCTCCTCGAAGCAACTATCGGTCTGTATTACGCTGCTTGCAAACGTTAAGACAAGCCGTCTGCCACTGTACAGAAAAAATATCTCCGAAACAGTATTTGATCGGCCCATATCGGACCATACCAGTATTCTAAATGTTAAAACATGACACAACCCAGAACCGATCCCTTCGTCTACAACACTGAATAATTCCAAAAGACAATTAGCGAACAAGATAACGATGTCAAATTGTAGAAACAATCACCAACCCGTTTGACCGACATTTAGAGGATATTTGTGCATCAAGAGAAAGGCTTTAATCCCGTCTTTCGCTATTGTCGGTCGCAGTTCACTAATCTCGACGATTTTCGGTTCTGAAAGTCCGGGGGGGTTTCGTCAAGACAACCCGTACCGTAGCTCAGCCTCTGGTCTGGTGGGAGAGAGGGGCAGATGGAGGACTGTTAGTTTGGGAGTTGTAGTATTTCAAAACCCACGCCCTGACGATGTCAAGCTTAAGAAGGGAGGAGCAGGGACTGCAGGTACCAGCATGCAACACTGGAGTCCAGCCGCTCAAGGGGAAAGGGGATCGCAACGGTGCGCTAAACTGAAAAACCTTACCCAACTAACAAAGTGAAAATACACCACATAATAATGAATGTATTACATGTTCCAGAATCCATGTGGGTGACAGAATAACGTACACGTAGTCTTCGAGGATCTCTCGGGAGATTACAAGTCACACTTGTTAAATCTATTTCAAGCGGGAAGACACAAAAAGAGTTTGAAGAAGGTGCTGGTAGATTGTAACATTGCAACGGAATTAACAACACGCGGAGCTGAGACCCTTGAGGGTGTGATTAGATCTACTACCGCTCGGCCTTGCAACTGATGTCTACAGAGGTTACCGACAAAATATGCTTCAAGTAGCCTACTATGGACTTCACAAACGGTAAAAGAAGCACCGGATAATACATTATCTATGTAGATTTGTAAACTTAAATTACCTTTAAAAACAACAACATGTATCGCCACTGTTTTCAGAAAGTGCAATTAACAGTTTTACAATAGTTGTTGCTTAATTTCTACTAAGCAGATTAATTTTAAAATCGATAGGCTACTGACATTAGTTAACCCATTTTATGTTTAGCCTATGGCATAGCTAATAATTTATATTCCACAATAATAGGTGTTTGTAAAACGTATTACTAAGACAGTGGAGCACTTAACATCGGTCGTGACAGACCAATGTAAACACAAAATATAGAAACATAAACAAAATATAAAAATGTAAAACATTTACGATATGAATGTGAGGTGTTGCCTATCAATGGACCTGCATAGCTCACCATAGGGGCCTTATGAAAGTCACGGAAAACAATTATTGCATTATTCGCCAAATTGTGTATTTCCTTACACGAACGAGTTTTTTTTCTACCTGAAAAACACACCGTTGAAACCTCCGTGTTTATGTTACTTAAAAGATTCAAGTATTTACAGCGATTTCAGATCTCAGATCAAAGAAGAGCACCAGTATATGTTGTGGTCTGGGAAGTGTATCAATCTCCATTAAGTTGGCTATTTTTTAAGTTTACTTAGTTCATTTTCAAGACTCTAAAGGAGTATGCAAATTCACATAGGAAAGAAAGTTATGAAAGAATACCTCACTATTTTACATAAGCTCATTAAATTCATCTCCACTTCAATACCAACATTCCCTTTACACGTCAATATCAGAAATTGTAGAGTTAAACATACAGTCTGTACATTCAATTACAATTTTGCTATATTTCGGGTTCACTGCCAATCCGCATGGCTTGTCACGACATTCTGATTTGAAGTCACCACCTCTGTCAGCCCAACCCACTTTAAGAGAGGCCTTTCCTCAGTTTATGACCACAGAACATCATAATAGTGTTCATCTCTGCACCACCATTAGGGGGCATCATTCTCCTGAGGGTACACCTCGTAAAAGCATGTCTACTGAGAATGACGTGTCACTGTAAGAGTTTAAAAAAAAATAAAGAAGCATGATTCATGTACTCGTGTCATCTACGACTAGGGCCCTTGGGAGAATGTAGTCACCCATGTTTTCACTGGGAGGGAAAAACGGCAGAGTCCCTTTCTCACTCTATGTGCACTCTGTCCACATGCTGTTCATTCAGATATAAGTTACATGTTGATGTTGATTGCCGAGGTGATCAGCAATGCTGCATAAACAATTTTGACCAGACACAGTGGTAAAGCTTCATACAAACTGAAGGATCTATACTTGTCTTCACGTAGTTGAGGTCGTTATCCCAAGACAAGGGGGAGACAATAGAAAGTGGCTGCGACAGCAACAGCATAAAATTCTTCCCAAAGTAATATTCGTTTATGTCAACCTAATTCATCATTCGACCTAATGTCAGTTCACCACTTTGCAAGAATGCATTAGGAGACGACTTCTGATTAGTCAACTATCTGTCTGTGATTTTAATGCTTAACAGGTATAATGCAGATAATGCAAAGTCTTGACATAACATTCACTGTCTTGATCTCTGCAATAACTTATTTGGCAAACTATTTAAAACCTACGACGCAAATGTATCGGTTTGGTAGCAACCCATTATTGGCAAAGCACAACTGTGCACTGTGGCTTTTCCTAAGGGTACTGGCAGCCTCACTCTCACTCTCAGCCTCACTCTCAGCCTCACTCTCACTCTCAGCTTCACTCTCACTCTTCCTCTTCTTATTATGCATCTTATCTGTTATTTGCATCATCTTCATCTTCATCTTCATGCATCATTTGGGAATTAGCCAGGCACGGAATACTGTTACAACCACAGCTTTAACAAGGCTTTGAAAAGACTTCTAAGACACAGTGGAGGAAGTTTAGTGGGACATACGAATTCTTTACATTTTCTTTCCCAGGGTTAATTTCACGTTATTTCTAAACCGACTGTCTCACCCCACGTTCTTGATCAATGAAACTTCACCTGGAGGGACTACAGCACATACCAGCATTAAAAGGATAATGACTACAAGCTCGCACGTCTGTGTTGTGCTGTAAGGTTAATATATCCTTGGACTTGATGACAAGAAAATCATTTGCGAACACTGAATAAAGTGGAACTGCTACGGATGACTGATACACGCTCACATCACGATTCGATGATTTGAACATAACTACTGTATAAATACACTGTCACGTATTGTGCCAGCTGACCATATAACAAAGTGTTTCAATGTCAGTTCTGTTGAATTAACACGCCCCAAGCAATGTGACGAGGTCTTTCAGACAATTAACTATTTCTCTCAGTTCAGCTCATACACGCAAATGTTTGACTACAGGACAGAGACCAACTCGTCTACGCTTGTGCAAACGTACAATATAGCGAATAAGAGGGGCATTTCAGCCTCGTGTGCTTTCGTCAAGAAACAGAATTCCATCGAAACGACAGCACGAGCGGTTGCAAACAGCCCTAGCATGCTGTGAATCATTGTCTCCGCTGAAGGGGCGAATGTGCGATAGGCTACATGTTGGCAGGAGCACGCGAGGTCTGATAAAGGTAACCTGCTGAATTTGCCGACGGACCGCTTGTTTTAGGCTACAGAGATCCGCCTTCTAACAGCTTTTCCAGTTATCGTGAGGAGAAAGGTCTGTGCCAATAAGAGTCTGCCTCGCCGTATAGCATATTCTGAACAGCAAGCTATGAAATGTTTCGGGCATCCCGCCTCATTCACACAAAGCCTATAATCTGAGTTAAAATGAGCGACAGGTCTGTCTCGCCGTGACTTAACATCAAAAGTTAGACACAAAGACTAATCCATTACTATGGGCCTAATTTGCGACATGGTAGGTGCAAGGACCCTCTGTTACGTACCCCATTTAGTGGCATAAAAAATGACAAAACAAAACAAAGGCTCAACTTGAATCATTGTGTTGTAGTGAAAACCTACGTGGGATGTGGGACAGTAGGCAGGCGCATGACGGAAACGGGCGGTATGGGCGGTAGACCACCTTTCGGAGTGACAGGTTGAGTGGATGCAAAACCTGCCCGTAGCCTACCAACCGTAAGCACGCTAAAGTAATTAAACAAAGACTGACTGTATTGACCACGGGCCGCTGCTCTCATCACTTTTGTAGGCCTAGAACACATGTCATAGCCTGTCCTAATCGACCGAAGACTGCAGATGAATTACCATTATCATTAGCCTATCGCAATTTTTAAACATAACGGTGGTCGTTATTTTGGAAGGAAATGTCTATTAGTCCCAGCTGGTAGGTAACAGATCCTGTATTGTGGTAAACTGGGACTTTCATACACTCGTGCAAACTGGAAAGTTTACAGAGTTGACTATCGCCGTCCATGGCGTTTTCCAGTGCCCCCTTTAATGCCCCCTCGCTCGCCAGTAGCGCCTTTGTTAATCGCATGGTACCGCGCCGCCTTACCTTACGCCCCAAACTGGTTTCCTATGCCTTTGAACGTGAAGTATTCATGAAGAGATCGTGAAACGTATAAGTGTCTATGGCTTTCTTTTCAGTTCAAAAGAGTGAATTAGTGAATGATTCAACCCAGTGCGAATTTTAAGCTTCTCCCCGCGATCTTCCCTCATCGCCAGTTCTCGACCGCAGCAGCTGGAGAAGAAAATCGCGCACCCTGGGTCCTAAAGCCTGCCTTTTGAATATATTTTTTTTACAGGTGAGTATAAAAGCTACTATACAGGTTGTGACTGGTGATTATATACTGAGTTCATTCTTTGAAGAGGCGTCGCGTTCATGTCCGCACATTCAGAGTATCAGTATAATCTTTTTTTTAGAAGTTATTCATTTTTAATGTTTTCTGGTTTGACACCAGGCCTGTGTGGTGCCCTGGACGGAAAAAAATCTGATCGCAAAGGGCAAATAACTACGGTTTAGACAGGTACCACAATTGATGGTGCAATATACAAGGTTTTTGCATTAAAATTTGTTATAAGGATTTGTTTAAAATATTTTGTATATAAAACAAAAAAAGTATATAAAAGTATATAAAACTACAATGACTGAAGCATGATATTGACGCTTTTGTGGGCACACAGTGAAAACTAGGACAAAGTGAGATTGTGGTCATCTCACTTAGGATGAAACTATCACATACTAGGCCTTTGTTAAGGTGGGAATACCAAATCCTATATAGATACAGCTTTTTTCTGACTGTGTACTGAAATATGTTTATTCATAATAACTGTACAAATATGGCATAAAAGAGACTCGTTTCTGATGAAATAGCTTTTTGTTTGTGTAATCTATTTTTTGTTAAGTATGGGTTCTGCTGGAACCATTTTCCATCAAATGAGTTTAATAATTTAAGGAAATTTTGAGATGATTTGGTAACTACTACACTGACTGCTGGAATAGCAGGTGTCAGCACTAATGTAAAGTAACTACTACACTGACTGCTGGAATATCAGTGTCAGCACTAATGTAAAGCAGACTAACTGTGCGTTCAAACAAAGGGATTTCTACCTAAAAATAAAATACACAAATACATGGCAGGTGACTTACAAATTTGTACATTAAAAGACACAGGTACGGGTGACCATCACATCCTGAGCTGTATACTTTTGCCTGTTAGAAACGTAGTGTACACTTCCATAGGCTACATCAGGCTTGTTAAATATTGTAACCAGGCTATGGTATTCATGTTCCGTATACAATTTATTACTTTGAGTGAAGTGATATTATAGGGTTAACAATTGTATTGAGTAATTAACTTTATTTCTTGTGATCAACAGTCCAACAAACTTACCTAGGTAAGAAGCCAAGTTACAGACTTACAGAGGTCTCCAAGATTATATAGGTTTGATGACTTACAACTGGGTTTGATAACTTACAGTGTTCTACAAGGATATATGGGTTTGATAACCTATGATTTCAAAATAGGTGTGACTGACAGTATTACTACCTAATCATGCATTTCAGATTCTATGATTTGTTAATCATCTACTTGATAGAATTAGAAACATAGCCCTCTCCCCAAAGTGGGCTTTTTATTCCAGTTCAGCGAAAGAACATGTGAAATGCCCTAATTGGAAATCTGTATTGTTTTTTTTTTTTTAAATGGTTCACTCACAAACTACTTTTTTAAAAGCACCAAAAGCATTTCATGTACAGTTAGAGTTCATTTGTTGACCTGCTCAATTGGTGTTAGACAAAGCTTTTCATCAGTGGTCCATTTCTGAGTGATGGACCACTCCCAACACAGCAGTTGAACCGATATACCTCTGTACCAGCTCAATAATCCCACTAGATCAGTGTTACATTGAAAACACCCCACCCTTCCCAGTTATATTAACAGTGGTATTGTTGAACAAGGTACAAAGAGATCTTTTTATTTGTGCATGAGCTACAAAATGCACCTATAAGAGACGTATAGTTTATGTGTCCAGTGAGTATAGGTATAATAAAGTGCTTGTAATGTGGCAGGTGAGTGTATATACACATTGATTCCTGCACATACTTTCAGATGTGAGCCAATATGGGTTTTGAATCTTTTGTTTTGCGAAAGAAATGTAACAAAATATTTAGATATTGAAGGTTTTTTACAAAGTGTGGCCCAGGTATGGTTTCTTGGAACACTCGTGAAGACTGCCAACAATTTTAGTTCAAATTATATAAAATGGCTGACAAATGACATTTTGTTAGCTTGTTATCAGTGGACAACAGTTCTAAGCAGAATCAAGAGATGATTTTCAAACTCTGGTAGATTACTCTGCAGCAACATCTTTTGCATGTTCTAGGATTTTTTCACACCTCATATGTTGTTTAAAGCATATAATTGCCCTAAACTGTCCAGTTACAGAAACATAAAGGAATGCTGTTTAAAGCCTTCTGAAAGTGGCTCATCATTTCGCTAGACATTGGTCTTTTAGGGGTTCGACATGTCCGCTATAGTCGAGCTACCCTCTCACTCCCACATCGTTTTAGAAAATAGCATAGCCTTGTTTTGCGCCAGAGCTGGCCCATTTTTTCCCCTAAATTCCTCACTATGGCTTTAAATAGGCTATCACCCATCCTGATACCAGTAACCACTTGAAAAAACATTACCATGCCTTTTCCTTTTCACTACTCACTCGATCTTCCGAAAAACGGCCAATGTCACAGAACCTTTTCAATAACTGTTTATTGTCTGCAAGGAATCATACCAGTAGCCAAACACACAAAATAAATATATGCGAATTCAAAGATGACGATTGGAGTTAGGACTGTCAGTAAGCTGTGAGGATGCTACGCTCACCAACTTCGTCAGGGGATATAAATAGGATGACTTCAACGTCCGTAAATGCAATCGGTTATCGCATTACAAAATCACGAAGACGGGATGCCCATAGTCACGTCAAGACTGCTTACTGTTGAGGTTACGAAGTGAAGACTAGCTTCACTGAATTCTTGCAGTCATGAGGACTTCTACCTTAACTGTGGCGTGCTAACATGATGTAGGGGCGAACCTATCTTTCATATTTTACATTTAGAGACCATCATAAAGAAAAGCTTTCCTCGTTGATTATTTTTTTTGCTTTGTAGTTGTGCTCTACTGAATCGTGCTGAATTCTCGTCACCATTCATGTTTAGTTACGTCGTCGTGCGGTTCCATAGTGTAGTGGTTATCACGTCTGCTTTACACGCAGAAGGTCCTGGGTTCGAGCCCCAGTGGAACCAGACGTTTTCCATAATTGAGACGTACCTTCTCAAAGATTTCTTCAATACCAGAGGTAGTGATAATATGCAATATCTATCACAGCCACAAATGCTATTCACCACGTAAATACAATACTACAGGAACCGTTGATGTAAACAACCGACACGTGCAGTCGAAAAAATGACCTTAATACACTTACAAAACGTCCGGAAGTCATAGAAAAACACGAAACATTCTGTGCGAGTACTGCGAGTAGGCTTATCTACTTCGTGTAAGTAAGCCGAGCACTATTCCCCTTACATTCGACACTTTTGAATTAGACTTTTGTTTATTCAATCAGCCTACATTCTGCGTAGAAAATGTGGAACTTTAAATACACGTTTTATTCCTGATCTTTTTACATTCTGTTACTAGCCTACATATGTAGGCGATTCGACTACAATGTAGACACTAGACATAGCCTTACATGGAATTGGTGAAATGAAAGATGGATTTGTAATAATCATGAGTAATAAAGACGTTAAACAGAACTAGTGGGGAAAAACCATGTCTCCACGAGCTGACTTGTTGAAGTCGGTATAGAAATGTCTTGGCGACCTCTACTGTTCAATTCGTGTCGACCTGAAATAGCTTTTTCGAAACTTATGTACGGAAATGTACTGTATGTATTTATATATAGATATTACTTTAACTATTTCTATTCATATTAATAATTCGGAAAGGCAAAATCTCATCCAAGGAACCTTTAGATGTTTACCATTTGTTATTAAAATACCATTCAGCACGTTTTTGTTCTCTGTTTGGTCCCTATGCACAGACAAGACTGTACTTGGCACTGGATACATGTTTTGACATTTACATACATTTTAACTTAGGGTTGTTTTAAATACCTCGGGGTTGTCATCAAAACATCTCTCAATGTTATCCCAAAAAGCTAGTTCTCATCAACCACGTTCATGCAACATCATTGTGGTTATTTGTAAAAAAGTGATTATAGATACAGTTTTCCAATATTTTATATTTTTTTAAATCACATGCTATGGCATTTCCATTGTGCAATTAATTCCTGACACAATCTGCCTAAAGCTGTCAATAAGATGTACTAATCAACCTCCCTGTTCCAAGTAACCATTCTTGTCTTAATGAAAGTTGAAGAGACATGTTTGTTTTTCTTGATACATATGATTGCCTATATTACAGTTTTAAAATCTTCATTATACCAGTTATACAGAATAGTGAACTCCTCATTTTACATGTGCTTTCTATTGAATACTAAATGATTAATTTGAGAGGTTGTGCATCTTTTCAGAATAATTTCTGCTATGTCCTGGAGCTGTCCAGGGTTCTGAAGCTGCTAATTTTTTCTGAATGTTTATAAATTGGTTAACAGTTTAAATAATGGTTTTGAAAAAAGAAATGTTTAATTGTAAATATTGTGGTACCTACACTTGAAGTGGAGCAGGGACTTATGCTACCTGGGATACATTGCTTGAGTCTCAGATGTATGGGAACCAAAAATGTTATTGTTCCCTTTATAAGATTATGTAATGTTAAGGTCATGGTCACCTTCTTATTGTGAGGAAAAGATTGTAGGGTTCTCCCTTATCCATTCTGTTGAGTGAAGTTGGAAAGTTGGTCAAAATAAAAAGATACAGAAAAATTCATTAAAAAGTCTTTGAGCTAAATACTAACATTATAAAACGTGCACTTTTTTGTTTTATAAAAACTTACTAGTGAACAAGTATTTTGCCTTTTATATGTTTGTTTATTTTCATTGTTTTTTTATTTTTTAAAGTACTTTTTACCATGCTATTTAAAATGTATAGACTGTAGTTTATATGTGAGGTGTATACTGCTAAGTTGCTTTTCTACAGAGCTTATTATCTCTTTCTTTCTTTCTCTCTCTCTCTCTCTCTCTCTCTCTCTCTCTCTCTCTCTCTCTTTCTCTCTGTCTCCTCTCTCTCTCTCACTCTCTCTGTGTGTGTATGTGTGTGTGTTTGTGTGTGTGTGTTAGGGGTGGCACAGGGTACAAGTGTACTAATCCAAAAATGTTTTTGGAATTATTTTTCATTTGTTTATCTATTTATTTATTCATCATGTTACTGCTTGCACGGTAGGTGGCAGCATGTGCATTCACTTTGCAACCTGTTTTGAATATAACCGAGGAAAAGGACTTTTAATTTGAAATATATCGGATTACTGTCCATTTTGAATTTGGCTAACGTTTTTACCGCTAACTTCACGGTTGCTTTGGTTGCATGTTATCAAGTCGAGTTCAAATGAAAAAAACTCTTAATTGAAAATATGGCAAATATAACAGCTGCTGTGACCACAGCTGCGGGGAGGGACCCAGCTGTTGACCGCTCCTTACGTTCGGTCTTCGGTAAAGATGAGATATTCTCTTGTTGTTTAATCTACACTTGCTAGGCATTGCTTTCCCTTGTTTGTTCCATTGATGCGACTCTACTAGCTAGCTAGTTTGATAACGTTAGCAAACTAGCTAAACTACACAATATCTTCTTTTTCTAATCAATAACTGTATATAGCTTCGAAATATAATTTATCTAGTATATTTTCGTATGATGTTTGAATTTTTTAACAAGGCTGATATCCCGCTGAGAGCTGAGCTTAGCCTGTATTTAGTTAGCCATTATGTTGTCCTTACGCTAATGTCTCTAGGCATTCAGAACTAGCCACACGCTGAGTTGTGTGGTGAAACACTGGGTGAAAACATGATTGATATATGCTTGTGCCATAGTGGGAAACATCCCGTACGAAGCCACAGAAGAGCAACTGAAAGACATTTTCTCAGAAGTTGGACTTGTCGTCAGTTTCAGGTGCGAGTGTCTGAGACGATACAACGAGTAATCAGCATGCATGTGGACCGTTTGAATGAATAACAAACTAATCACGACTGTCTTTGCAGGCTGGTATATGACAGAGAAACAGGAAAACCAAAGGGTTATGGGTTCTGTGAGTACCAGGATCAGGAGACGGCTCTCAGTGCCATGCGTAACCTGAACGGTAGAGAGTTCAGTGGCAGAGCGCTGCGTGTGGACAACGCTGCCAGTGAAAAGAACAAGGAGGAACTCAAGAGTTAGTACTCTTCATACAAAGTCGTTTATGTTCTGAAAGCTTTTCACTAACAGGAAGTAAATGACAGTGTTTTACATGTCCACTTGATCTAAGGTTTGGGCACTGGCGCTCCAATCATTGAGTCTCCTTATGGGGACAGCTGCCCAACAGAGGAAGCTCCTGAGTCTATCAGCAGAGCTGTGGCCAGCTTGCCTCCTGAGCAGATGTTTGAGCTCATGAAGCAGATGAAAGTAAGTCAAACAGCAGTTCCCACATTTTCGTTGTTTAATTATGTAATCGTGTATCTATAAATCAACTAAAATAGCAAGTTTTGTTTCTCTTTTTTATTGAAAAGATATTTTCCAACAGCAAATAGTGATTAATAAATTCTCATGTGTTTGTCTCCATGTGAGATATGGCAAAATATGGCAATATATATTTATTATAGTAATTTGGATCTTGGATCTTTTCTGTACTTACATGGTTCTGTACAACAGTAGTTCAATATGATACTATGATGAATAGCAATGGGAAAGTTACTGTTTTATGATATTTTGCTGCATTTATAAATCCCACCACATTAACATATTTTCATAGTTTTCAAAAGTTTCACACAACAGAACTTCAGAGTAGTTCACTTGTGCTGTATGCAATACATTTGATATAACTGTGCCTATAATTTTACTCTTGTATTGAACACCAAAGATGTGATTCATCAATCAAAATGACATAAAATCCTTAATGTGGAAATGTTCCATGTTTATTTGGTATTATGCGCATGACTGTTGCACTTCACGGTGTACGGTGGGGGTACTGGGCTAAACTTACTCCTCTTCCTCATCACTCTACAGCTGTGCGTTCAGAACAGCCCCCAGGAGGCGAGAAACATGCTCCTGCAAAACCCCCAGCTGGCCTATGCTCTTCTGCAAGCTCAGGTCGTCATGAGGATTGTAGATCCAGAGATAGCTTTGGTGAGAGTTTCACAGCGTATAGGTTTGCTTAGTTGTTTTCATACACAGACATTTCAGAATGCGATCTGGGCTGTGCACTGAAGTAGACTGTCTCCTTCTTTCAGAAAATGCTTCATCGGCAAGCTGCAGCACAGCCGATAAACCCCAGCAGCCAGGCAGGGCCAGTCCCTGTGTCTGGACAGTCTCTGGCTCAGCCCAGCGCACCTGTGTCCCAGCCACAGGCTATGGTGAGCACGTCCTGCTTTTACACACTACTACTTCTAAGATCTCACTAACGGCATCCTGTGACTTTTCAGTTTCCACTTTGTACACTCACAACAAACTGACCCGAATCATAAAAAGCAGTAATAAGATACTTGATAAAAGGTTTAAACAGGTTGCATTTGGTTATATTGTTGTTGTCCTCTTCAACTTCTGTATCCAAACTGATACAAACATTAAGCACAAAAATTGTTGTTTTTTTTGTCATTATGTAAAGCATGTTTACAAACACCCTCTTTTGATCTCATGGCTCGCAGCCAGGAATGCATGTGAACGGCGCCCCCCAGATGATGCAGCCATCGCAGATGGGAGGGGGAGTGCCAGGGCCGATGCCAGGGCAGGGGCCGATGCCAGGGCAGGGCCCTCTGGGACCAGGAGGTAAATCTGATGCTTCCTCAGCTGTGTGTGTTAGAGAGAGAGAGAGAGAGGATGTGCCTCTGTGCATGTTATGTGCATGAGCAGAGCTGTTTTCCTTTGGTACCTTCCCTGCAGGTGGGATGCAGCCTCAGATAGGGATGCCCCAAGGAGGCCCTGTTCCCATGGATAGGGGACCAGGTACTGATGATTTTGGGAAGACAGTTTTAGAGAATAGCCGTGTGTGTGTGTGTGTGTGCGTGCGTGTGTTTTCCCCCTCTTTTCTAAAATTTCATTTCCTGTTATGAGACAGGTGAATTTAGTATTCATGTTTTTAAATCTAGACTGAAACTAGATTCCCATTGTATGTTCATTATGCCCTAGATAATAATCTTTGTTTGATTCCAAGATGTCACTTCTAAAATGTTTTCCTCCTTCCTCTGAACATTACAGAGAATTTTTTAAAATGGTGATAGGCTGGATGGACAATTTCAATTTCAAATTTTTTTTTTGGGGGGGGGGGGGGGGGAGTTT
>JAOXYF010000010.1:3765728-3810707 GCA_028565775.1 Sternarchorhynchus goeldii
TTACCTCTGATCCTGCAGCGTTAACATGCGGCTTTGTGTTGTTCAAATGTTCGTCAGTCGTACCTGCAGGGGATTGTGTTGACTTGCTCAGTCCTTTTTCCTGTTCCCTTTACTTAATGCTGACCCAGGAACCCTTCAGGACTCCCCTGTAGGATCGTCCGGTCAGGCTGCTATCGAGCGGCCACAAGGTATCACGGCTTTGGCCTGATGTGCTAAAAGCGTCGGGGACTGGGCTGTGCTCCACCCATCGGCCACCGAACTCTTCGAGGGCCCCTCATGCTAGTGACCACTTCATTGTGGAGCTCCTCTAAATAGCAGTGCTTCTTTATCACGCAAAGTGTTCTGACTACCAGTATCCGTCTAAAAAAAGACCCATGTTTTATATAGGTTCACTTTTTCACATCTTGGTCACCCACCTGAGAGGGATGATTCAGCAGGGTAATAAGACCAGGAGGTTCTGGCATTACAGCACAAGTTCCAATACTTTTCAAATTTCCGTAACGCCCTGGTCAGACTTGCATAACGTGCTTGACAAATTTACAGAACTCCTTTGTTTTTACAAAAAGACCTGGTCAGGTTGGATAGTAGTAGTGACTGAGTCCAAAATTTCTCCTAAAAGGGCTTTAGATAGGAATGATTAAACAAACCTTACATAATGAAGTAAATTGATTATGTAACTATGAATAATGAAATCAAATTAAATAAAAGCCTGATTACAGGGCCTAGATGAACAATGTCTTAATCTGGGTTTAAAAACACCTATACAGACTGCCTTGCTAGTATTCTGTGGAATTCTACTCCAGATTTGAGGTGCTCCATAAGTCACCCTGTCTCTCTGGGGATTACCAGTATGTGCGCCTCAGCTTATCGAAGTGGTTGGCATGGATTTGGAAAGATTTGTCAGAGCTAGGGCATTTAAGGCTTTTATGTTTAAAAGCAAGACTTTGTAGTCAGTGTGGGACTTAATAGGGAGCCAATACCAATTAACGCCGGTCTTAGTCATATGATGTAACTTTTATTTTTCAGCCTGTAAGGACATTCTGAGTTCTGCAAAGTAACCATTAAGGTGTAGAATAAAATTAATAACATTTCTGTGATCAGAGTCAGCACTTCAGTACTTTAACTAGAGTTTTAGCATCTGTGTGTTTGGCACAGCCTTGCTGAATCTAGTCAGTGTTCAAGTGCTTATATGTAAAGGGTGATCTGTATGTGGTTCTAAATACAATCTCTTTTTTGGGCCCCTTGTTTGGGACACTGTGTTTAATGCTTTTGCACTAACAAATTGGTGACAGTCTGTCGAGTATTATTGTAAGGCAAGGGCTTGTCAGCCTAAACTGACCATGTTTTCAAGCCTGTCTGTTAAATAACATGGTGTTAAACACTGCTCTACCAAAACAAAACTGTCCATCATCCAAATTAATCAGTAGGCCTTTAACCAATGCTGATTCTGATTATCTGATTTCCAGAAACCAGGCTAAAATACTTTTATTACTTCAGTAAAAAGCAGAGGTGTCGGGCAGCAGCTTTCACCAAAGTCTTAGACAGAAAGCTATGCTGGGAAAAGGCCTGTATTTCTTTAACTGGCTCACTGAGAACTGCCCCATCACATGTGCTCTGCCTGTTAGTAGTGCTTTCTGTGCTTGTTTGTGGGATCATCTTTTTCATCTCATGTGCAAGTCTTTTAACCTGATCAGCGTTGTCTTTTTGTAGTGCCCATGGTAGATCCACGGGCTCCTATGCGAGGAGCACCACCAGGACCCCAAGGGATTCCACCACGAGGCCTCCTGGGTGACGGTCCTAATGATCCTCGAGGTGGATCTTTAGTAAACGTCACTGGAGATGTAGTGGAGCCAGGGTGGGTACAGCATTTCTTCTGGATGTTTGCAGATGACTTTACTGTCAGATATGTCATTGTTTCTAGAAGATGTCTCTCACAGCCTGATGCATTGTAATTGTTCCCTGGGATCTTGGGGGCCCTTTTTTTGTTTGTTTTGTTGTGTGTTTTTTTTTGCAGATTTGAGAAGTTGTTCTGTTAAGATTTCTTTGTGCGTGTACTTCACAGTCGTGGTTATATTGGAGCTCCACCACCACACCAGGGGCCACCTATGCACATGGCTCCCCCAGACATGCGTGGACCTCATGACATGAGAGGAGCCCCCATGATGGGAGATCCCAGAGGCCCAATGATGGAACAGCGTGGGCCACCTATGGACTCAAGAGGTACTTGATAATAAATGATACATACCATATGGTGTTATGTAGATTTCTAAGTTTGTGCTGAGAACAGCTATTAACTATACAGTTTTTTTTTTTGTTTGTTTGTTTTTTTTTTTTTTAAAGCTCCTATTCCTCAAGGTCGCGATCCTCGTGCTGTAGACGCTCGGGGTCCTGTGGCAGGCCAGAGAGTTCCTGTATCTGGTGGAATGCAGGGTCCTCCTCCTCACACAATGGGAACAAGTGCACCACCATCTGCTCGACCTGTAAGATCAAGGCTATTCCTCTTGCTGATACCCCCTTCCCCCTTTTGTTTCACTTTTTTATGGTAAAAACAAAGCATTTTTTTTTTTCTTCTACAGGGCCCTGCGTCTGACGTGTCATCGCAAGATCATGAAAAGGTAGGTGTGGCAGGTGCAAGACAAAGGCTGGTATTGGTTTCACCTATCTAGAACTTGACGTGTCTTGACGGAGTGTCAACAAAGGGCTCAAGAGTGTCTGCCATTGATCTCATTTTCATGTTCTTCCTTATGCACTGGTGGGTTAACTGATTGGCAACACTCTACCTGTCCTTCCCAGGCTGCTCTGATCATGCAGGTGTTGCAGTTGACCCCAGAACAGATTGCCATGCTTCCACCCGAGCAGAGGCAGAGTATCCTTATTCTGAAAGAGCAGATCCAGAAGACGGCTGGCGCACCTTGAGGATTGCAAAAGTGCCGTGAGTCTTTCAACATCCCTGTCCAGTGAAACAGTGAAGGAAGCACAGTAAATTTCTTTGTTCTTTTAAATGAATTGCATTCAAGTAGATGTAGCACCATTGTTGGCCTCAAGTGCCCTCAGGATGTTTTGACATGTAGGAACGTTTCAGGAATGTAAAAGTAATATCTTTTTTCCTTGCCTTTGTTTTTCAGGAACAAAGCATGGTGTGATGCACATGATCCATGTTGGTCTTGGTCACCGATGGTCTGCCTCGTTAAATTTTGAAAGCTGTATTTGTTCATTTTGTGTTTTAAGAAAGTATGTGTTCAGCAGGTGCATTGACCTGATGGTGAAAGCAAACAAAACTTGCATAAATTCTCATGTTTGTCTCCATGTGAGATATCACTTTATTGGCTGTTGGAAAATTTCTTTTCAATAAAAGAAACAAAACTTGCTCTTTTACTTTATTTGTATGATAAATTCATTTATAGATACACAATTACATCATTCTGTTAAATGCAAGCTCAAGTGTTTACTTTTCATTTACAGTAATGAAAGAAAATGGTTTCCAGGAAATGGTTTCCAAATTTCTTTGTATATCCTGGTGCACATTTCTTGGAAACAAATGTATGTGCAAATAAGTGATTAATGTAACATTCTTGCCATTAACTTTGTTTAAAAAAAAAAAAAAAAGTTAGATTAATACATTGTTAAAATGAACATGGTTTCATGCCACAAGATTTATCAGTAACAAGTCAGAAGGCCACACCCAGATAAGAGAAAGTGTCATATGTTACAAGGAAAAGCATTACAGTCTTCTTTTGTAGTTTGGGAAGACGGCATGTGTGGGGCTTCCACGTACACTTATAATGACTATTGGAGAGAAGCAGGCGTTTCCTGGATTTTACACCAGTGCTGATTGCTGGGTTAACAGCGGCTATTACAAACCTAGACACTGCAGCAGTTGGGGATCCTATTCCATACTGACAATAAGGACCAGATAAGATGTACTTCTGCCTCTGCAAATGTGTGCTTTTCATGAGGAGGTAGTTGTATGTACTTCAGGGTTACACACCCAGGTAGGAAGTAAAACTTGTGAAATACAAAAAACAGTCCTTCTTTCATTCTCTTAGAACATCACTTGTATAAAAATGTCTTTTGGGATGAGGGGCTTTGTCCTGGGCTGGTTGCTTGCAACAGTTTCATTTAAAAGTTCTCTTTGTTGAAATAAAACTTGGTTTTCCGAGGATCAACATCAGAATATTTCACACATTTCTTTGCCAAGACTTTTGCTAAAGAGGCTGGGCCACAAAGAAATGTTCCAACCACTGACCTGCAAGAATCAGTTTTGAAGAATGATAAATATTTTCATTGAAACAAAGAGGTGACAATTTTTTTTTTAGGTTTTAAACTTACGAGGGGTTCTCTTGCCGAACTTGCTCAAATTCCTTATCCCAGTTAGGTCTCCCATAGTGAGTTTTCTGCTTTAAACCAGTGATTACATCAGTGTCTTTATCAAAATGTACCATCACATGAGCTGCCTGTAATCACAAAGAATAAAGGTTAACAAATCCACATTAATTCTTTTGTTCCTATTGCTGCACTAATTAATACAGCAATTATTTTAAATTGTAATAGCAAGGACAAATCTTGCACCAAAAGGACCAGTTGTATACATTTATTTGAATGGTTTTGTACCATGCAGACATACATGAGTATGGTCCCATCCAGTGAGGTATAGTTTGTACGTCAGGAAGTCCCGCATGCCTCTTTCCTCCATTTCCTTTTCGAGCACCTGCAGCAGGTCTGCAAACCACTCAAAAGCAGATGTTTCCCTACACAACCAGTAGAAGTATATCTGTACAGAAAAGCAAGGCAAAAAAAACTAACTTTAGATCTATGCCACACAGACAGCAATCTGAACATCTAGCTTCATGAAGCCAGAATATGTTTCTGAGACACAAAGAACAACAGATGGAATGTAGCTTTGAGAAATAACTTGATTTGCCTGTTTGGCACGTGTTGACATTCCTACCTTTCTTGTGCGCAGTTTGGGGTTGGAATCTTTAAACTTGTACCAGATAGACTTCAGGATGGATGCAAATGGGGTCACTCCAATCCCAGCTCCCACCAGCATGCTGACCTCATAATCAAACACGTCTTCACTGGCAGTTCCAAATGGGCCATCCACTCCTATCCTGAATGCAAAGCAGAAACAGGATTGTCCATGGTGAGATATGGTGTTCCTGTATATGGTCTGTGATTATGTTGTATTTTTGAACACATGAAATCATCTGTTTATATTTTAGATATTAATGAGGATTATGAAAGCGGTGTTATCTTGGTTGGTATAAAATACAAATATTCAAAAGGGAAATAAAAAGGGTAATGGCTTACTTTGGCCCTTGACTCCCCTCTGGTAAATTTTCTACCATCATGATTAATTGCTCAGTCCAGTCCCCAACTGAACGGATGTGCACTGTGAAAAAGTCCTCCTCTGGAGCTGAGGTCATTGTAAATGGGTGCCATTCCAGTTGGGAGATTGCTGGACAGTTTATGAAGACATACTGGCCAACGTCCATCTTAAAACCAGACTTCACCAACTGTAGTTCCAGGACTTTAGATGGATGCATCACAATCTGAGGGATGTAATTGAGAAAAACTGGTTGTTTGAAAATCCCTAACAAACCTCTACTTCTACTTATGAGGTTGCCTCTCTGCATCAGTGAAGGCTCACCTTTTTGTATCTAACAGTCTGCATGTAGCGGACAAAGCGAAGAAACCTCTCACATAGGTAAATGACCATAGGACCAATCACCCACATCCAGGTCTGTAAAAGTACATTCATCAAATAGTAGTAATTAAAGTGACCTAAAAATTACATGAGATATTTTACCTTTGTTACATTTTCATACTTGTAAATCTTACCTAGTTAAGTCTTACCTGAGGAAACCCTCCAGCAAACTGAGGGATAGGGCATTCAGGAATTACACCCCAGTTCTGTGGTTGATCTTTACAGAAAGTGGTATCATGAGGTGGGTTTGTGGTCTGCTGACTTCGAACAATACGCCTGCATCAGAAACAAATGTCAACTTTTGCAAGCTGTTCTTTTTTAGGAAAAGTCAACCATTTTCTGAACCAATGTCAGCAGTGCTGAAACCTCACCCTGCCCCATGAAAGACAAGTCCTGCGAAGAAGATGATGAAGAGGTGGTGGGTGTACCAGAAGACCTCAAAGTAGTTTCGCCGAATGACCTCCATTGATGATGTGATCATGAGGATGAGAGCAAGTGTGATCACAACACCGGTTAGGCCAGCGATGGTGGTGAACGCAAACAGGGTTGGAGTCTGGGGTGCAAGTACAGTAAAGCAGTCAATGGCAATTCCCTATGTTGCAGACACAATGTATACAGTTAAAATGTGCTTGGAAGAATGCAAAAACAGTGTACAGTACAAGTGGCAGAACTCACTGTATAATCAGACTGGACAGGGTTAAGGTAGGTGGTATTTTCTATAGTGCTGTCCTTAAGGGCAGACAGATTACCAGGGAGGGGCCCATATTTGCCATGTCTACTATTGATGAACCACTCCACATTGAGTAGATGGGCAACAGTGTGAACCGCTAGACAGTCAGGAGAGAGAAGAGCCTGCAGTCAAAATGCATTCGCATAGGACTGGATCCCTGTTGGGATTTATTTTTAAGAAAGTCCATCCTTAGTTAACATTAACTACACCCGATAAGAACTGTGTCTTTTCCCCCCATAATGCAAGCCATCAAGGTATTTACATTCTTCGGTCTTTCTGGACTTTAGTCAATGAAGAAATATCTTGAACATTCTAGAAGCAATAATAACTGTAATGGCGTTTCAGGTGAGATCTTACCTCCCCATATATGACTAATTCATGCAATTTCCTGTTAGTTATCTAACTAGGACACAGTTGTATAGTTTACCAGTCATCAATGCAATCATGTAGGCGACCAGTTTGTGGAACGTTAGATTTTTGTCCAGTTGTTTCCTCAAAGTCCGTCCACAGCACTGAAATGTAAATAAAAAGAGGGTTCTGTTAAAAAAGGTCCCAGATCATGTTTTATCTGTTTGATGAACCACACCCCCATAAACATGGTCACTCACACACTCGTTTCACCCCACAGACTCACCATAAAGGAGCCTCGGATAAGAGACAAAAGGTTACGGCACACTGGGAGCAGGATGAGCATACAGTTGAAGTTGAGGACTGCAGCAGGAGCTCTGGCCCATGGAAGCGCAGACTGGAGGTCAACACACACACACACACACACATTTATCTACATTCTGCTTCACCTGCCCCCCCATTAAATAGTATCTTTGACATTTTAATGCATTTCATAACTTGCATCTTGCAACACTTAAAGGTTGTTTAAGGGCGTCAAGCTGAATCAGAATACAACTTTGATAATTAGCTAATTTGAGCATTAGTTAATTTGATAATTAGTTGCATGATAGAGCTTACTCCTAGAAGCTGGCGTGTGTAGAAGAACTGATGTCCCAAGTCGTAGAACAAATAGAAATGAACGAACAAGAAGATGTTGATTCCCATCCACACGACCTAAAAAAATAACCATGTTTTACATTGCCTGTTACTTGATAATTATTTTTGAAAGATACCACCGATGTAATCTTACATTTCTTGCACTTTATCAAGACGCATTACACAAATTATACATTTTGTTACCGATAAATGAGCCAAAAAGTTCGTCTACAGTAACTGTTCTGCCTTCCATTACATTTCGGCAGCATAGTAACTCTTAAAACCTGTGTTAAATTTGCATTTTACTTATAATAGGAATTGATGTGATTTATTAAACGAAAATATTTAAATATTTTTTTTTTAGCCATTTAAGAATATAGTTGTACGTGTACTTACCAAAATAAAAGATTCCAGTCCATGGTTAACAATCCAGTTAGCCATTTTTCTCGTGCAGAGAAATTCTTAGTGTAACCGGTCCCTACCTGGTGAAGTTTAATAGCTTTCCTGCACTCGTCAAAACTCCGCCTTCGCCTTGCGTCGTTTCAAGGAAACCGGTTGGTGGAAAACTATGAAGAGAAGGTATTTCCTTTGGGGAAAACTTGATTAGCTTAATACGTTTTATGAAGGTGAGCAGTTCCGGATAGCACAGCGAGTAAAGTACACCGGGAAGTTGTTTTATGTATATTTATAATTTTTTTAACTGAAAAGTTATCGTCAGACATTCACAATATTTTATTAATATCATATTTGAGTTACAGACAGTAGATACGATACAAGAGACATCATTCGTGGACAACAAACATACAAATTTAAGACACTATTTTTTTGGCTTTTAAAATCAATGCTGTTGAAATCTTCAGATGTTGAAATATTCCCTTAAAACTAACGATCAGCTAAGCACTTCAATGTTCATTAACCTCGATTTGTTATGAGAAATGACAAGAGTTTCTGCGTACCCTCGAGGGTATAATCCACAGGACCACCTGCCCTTTGGCTCTGATGCGCCTTCCCTAAAAGAGGGTAAAGCAGGGATTTCCCTAAATAACCACATCACTCAGAGTCAGACACCTGGCATGCTTTCAACACACCTGGCCTACAGTTGTGTGTACTGCCCACTTCTGAAGGATGCCTTTGTGAACCATATCTGCATAACTAAACAGAGGACATTCTTTGATATCTAGCAGCCAGAAGCTTACTAGAACCCATCAGTACCTGTATTCATTTCCACACCAAAGCATTAAAGCACCAATCCCTCATGCCCCAATATTCTGCAATACTCTAACAACATCATTTGCTCATTTAATATCCTGTAACAGTTACAGTGTAGCTTTCTCCACCATGTCTTTTTTAAGAGAAGTCAGCAGGAGACTCCTGAGCACAGATCCGTGCAAAGATGCTACGCAAGGCCCGAAACGAGACCCCCTGAGCCGCCGGCCCCGGTCATGCCGCCTCGTTGACGTCGTCCACAATGTCCGTTTCCCGCAACGGGGGCAGCTGGTCCTGTGAAAGCAGGACACGGTCGTCAGCTGCGGCCTGGGGCGGAGCCTGCCTCCGGCAGCACACGCAGTGAAGGCACTCCTCCACGTTGTGCGTGATCAGTTTTCGGGCCGGATGGCAGAACTGGTAGAAGAGCAGCATGAAGAGGACGGCAAGGCCGTAGCAGACCACGAGCTGCACGGCCAGCAGAGGCGCGCACACGTACTCGTAAAAGTCCGACTTGAAGTAGTACCACAGTGCGGTGAGCGTCAAGTTCTCCACGAAGCGCAGGGTGTAGTACGTGGACAGGCGGCTCCAGCGCGGCTGCTTCTCGATGAGGTCGTGGTCGGCCAGGTTGAGCTGCACGGCCGACCAGCAGAAGACGTTGATGCACGCGTACAGGAGGGTGATCATGCACAGAACCACGCTCGTGCCCACCTTGCTGAAGTTCTTCTCCACGTTCTCGGGGAGCGAGGCCCGCCGGGCCCAGAATTCCACCCACGGCTGAAAAAAGAAGAAGAGCAGGTTGGCCCCGCCCACCAGGACGACCCAGAAGGTGAGGGCCGTGCTGAAGAGCACCAGGGTGGTGATGCGTGTGGCGATCTCCAGGCCGCGCCACAGCACCATACAGAGGTAAGCACCAGGGCTCACCCGCACCTTATAATCGTCATAGCGGATCTGTATGGCCAGAACACTGCAGACCAGCGCCCCATATGTGATTGATATTAGGGAGATGATCATCAGCGCAACTGAAAAAAGAAAAGAGAAAAAAGTACATTGATACATTACTGTACACTTGATGCATAAGAATTTTAGTAGCCCCAAAGCAAACAGAGGTCTAACAGCACCCCCTAGTGGATAATCCAGAGCCATGTCGCATGTACTGCCTATGACGACTCACTTTGGAGGGGAAGGAGGTACTTTTCCTGAATGGCAGCATACAGTTGTAGAGTCAGCTGAGGGGTGGAGCCAAGGAAAGCCTGGATAACAGCTGTGCGTTTGAAGGCATCGCGGTGCGCAGCGAGTTTGCGCTCGGAATGTCCGATTTCCCATTCCAAGGGTGAGCCCACTGCCTTGCCGTTCTTCAGCTTTCTCTTCCTCGTGATTGTGACATATGGCTCCTCACTTGTGCCTGCCTTGCAGTAAACCACCAACGCTTCGACACACCTGTAGGTGACAAGACACAGAGAAGGTCTAGCCAAGAGTCTAGAAACCCCTGAGAGAAACCACTGATGCCATTTATTAATGAGTAATAACCAAACAAAACGAGTAACCAAACAGAAATCAAATAGTGGCACACGGTTTTTAAAGGCAATTAATAAACAGCACTAAAATATATTTAAATAAATCTTTATATATTTGATGTATGTAAGAAACAACTGTTTTTGCTTTAGTGAGAGCACTGAAGCAACTGAACAATACACTGAACAAATGTTTTACCACTGTCACAGCCCAGGATCGCTACACCTTATACCCTTTACTTCCACAGGAAGGCACTAGTATGCAGAAAATAATCAAACTTCACATTACCATTCTTGTTCACTAAAACACAAGATGGGCGTGCCTAGCTTTGCACAAAACTGCTTTTGTAACTTCAGTCATAGGGAAGTACCATCGTTTGAATGCATTCATGAAAGACAGAGAGGGAAACTCTAACAGAGCCTACAATAGAGCCAAATGGTAGTGCTTCAATGATACAATGAATGAACTAGACCAAAAGACAGAGAGGGAAACTCTAACAGAGCCTACAATAGAGCCAAATGGTAGTGCTTCAATGCTACTATGAATGGACTAGACCAAAAGCTAGGGCAAGGTCTTTCATTTCAGCACGGGTTTTCCTTTGCAGTTGTGAGTGTTCATCCTATCCATGCAAAAAAGGCCCAGGGAAAAGCCGAGCACCAGAATACATGGATGATGTTTTCTCAGCTGCTGTAAGACAAATCTCTCTGCAGACTGAGGCAAGGCCAAGGGAGGAGGAAGTGTTGTGTGTGTGCTCCAAACGCTCCTTATCTCTAGGCAAGCAGAATCATTTCACCATATGGCTGACCGCTTTAAACAGGGAGGGGTCTTAAACACCTTAATCTGCGAAGGCGGCAGCTGGAGGCCATGCAGATCAGCATAAGACTTGGAAAAAAACCTTGAAACCTGATCACTCTACTCAACAGGTTTAGCAGGAAATTTCCAAGAAATCAATAGATTTACAAATTGAAGACAGACATGTAGACACTTCATATGTTAATTACAGACACCACAAATCACATACGTTAAGCACATACATTGCTATTCTCCACTTAACATATATACACACACCCACACGTATATTATTGACCAACTAATTTCGTGTCTCATTAATATTAAATTGCTGAATTTTTTAAGATGCAAAAAGAACACACCAAAATGACATCGGCTTATATAAAATGCCATCAACCTCTCTGTTGTCCTTAAATATTGGCCATTTAAAAGCCCATATTGGTCAAACACTAAAAACAATTAAAGAAATAAATCAAATAAACACACACACACACACACACACACACACACACCTTAAAAAAGAATCTCAAAGACCATGGTACAATAAAAGCACAGAGCACATGCTTTGAGCAGTAAACCCGGAAACCCCATCTTGGCTCAGTGGCTGTTAGTGACAGAGAAATGCTTATTCGCTCGTTGTAGGAGCTTTATGACAGCTATAAATGAAAGTCTCATTTTTTGGCAGACTGTAACCAACCTATTCCTCTCTGACCCTTGAATTAAAACACCTACCCTGAATGTAGTCACTGCTCCCTTTATTAGGTACAGCCATTATGAAAAAGCTTATTGTGGATCGTAACATGAACATGGTGTGGTAATGGATTCGTGGTAGTTTTTACATGCATCCTTGTAACTGCTGGGTTAAAAGAAGTCCATTGCCCTCAAAATATCCTGCCAATCATGGTGCAACACATTTATCATCAGTGTTATAGTGACAAGGAAGGAAATGTGTGGTCAGAGACTGTGATGAAACGCTTGGAGAATGACAAACACAAACTGCGCATGTCCCAGAATGTCTAACTGTACTGTTAGAAGTGTACGTATTACGTAGGCGTTTCTAACAAAATTACCAGGTGCATGTGTCATTTAAAATCATTTATAAGATCTACAGTCACATCTACAGTTAAGAAACAACAGTATGTTTACAAATAAACTGACATCAAAAAGCCCTCAGAAGACAGGAAAAACATATTCCAGTGTACACAACATATACATTTTTTCAGGACTTCTAGCTAGTCTGGGGAACCGTAATATGGCTCCAGAGTAAATGGCATTTGTAATGTGATAAAGTGAGGTGTGTCTGCACAGCTATATCTCCTTGGCCTGCCTTTGGTGGTAATTCAGAGACAGGGAATCGTGTAACATGATCAATAATGTCAAGCCCTGGCCTCGGTAAAGAAAAACCACGCAAATACAGACTAATATTCAGGACACTGCAAACAGCTGCTGCCGATAGCACTAAAATCGTTCACTTTTTAATCACTGAACACGGATAGGACAGTCACAGGGCCGATGAGTCAGAGAGAACAGACAGCAGGCTGCCTGAATTAGAGCTGAGTGTTTGTGTTCATGTTTCAGCACTTCAAAATGACAAAAAGGTTTGGTGAGGGCAAATTGAAGGAAGAGCATAGGTTGAAATGTGTCTAAATCGCATCTAAAAGCAACACATGTTCATTTCTTTGCTAGCACCATTATATTTATCCACTGAGCAGCTTTTGTGCAAATGCCTAATTTTAGAAATTGTGAAAGGTGATGAACAGTTGTGACCCCAAAGTGCAGGTTGCAGATGGGGGAAAAGTAATAGCTTTTTAGTGAGAGAATGAAGGAAAAAACTGAACAATTAAAGGTTAAGATTCAGAAACTGGCCGTTATCAATTGATCTCTCTTACAACCAAAACTGAAAGCCAATAACTGATTTTACTTGGAACTAGTAATCATAAACCTTGCTTTACCGGTATACAAAACAAACACACACACACACACACACACACACACACACATTTATAAAAATAAATACATAAACACAACAGATATCTACAATAGACACACCAGGCCACAAGTTCTAATAGCTGAAGTCCTATCAAAATACTTGTTGTACAAAATACAAAGGCAATGAGCTTTAATGCTACACCTGGTTTAACATGTCATTTACGAGCTCCACCTGAACACCACTGGCTGCGCGTAAAAACACCACAGAGTTACAGCACTATCCACGCTTGTAAACAATCGTTATCAAAGTCATTGGAACAATTCAAAGTGGCTGGATCAGGTCAAAAGAAGACTTTGAAACAACCAGTAAAATTCTGTTGACAAAGGAATAGCTGAATACCTACTGGGACCACACCTTTTAGGTAACTTCATTTACATATGAGTAATTTATTTTTGTCTAACAAGGCTGGAATTCAGTAAATCCTGCATCTAGATGTTATGGGGTCTATTTATTACAAAATTACAGAAAGAATGTTTCTTCGTAAATAAAAAAACCATTTCACTTTGCATGTAAACAAGAGGGAATAAAGCATCTCTTACAGGATATGTTTAAACACATCCAAATAAACTAAGGACTCCATTACTCATATTCTAAGATACAGTACATGATGCAGATCTATGAAAAACAACAACTTCCTTCCAGAAACAGAATGTCACTACAAAGTGAAGCAAGGCGTACTGTCCGTAAACATTTTAGCTGCGCTTACTCTCGCCTGAAGGGTGAGGGAAACAGGCCTACACGCCGCATGCCAACATTGTGACAAGGGTAATGTTTGCGCATGTGTGAAACACTGGCCATGGTCAAGTCTTCCCAACATGATTTGAGGACAGTAACTTAAGGTGAATTACAAATATTATTTTAAATAAAAAGAAACTCCTCTGCAATTGGGGCAACCCCTGTTACTTATGACTTCGGTGACAGTGGTGAGGCTAGCTAACGAAAGCGCAAATACGTGGTCCTCAAGTATTTATTTATTTTTAGAGCTAATGTGTTTTGAATGTCTAACAGCAGTTTGATCTCTTGTGTGCAATGCAATGCTAACTAACAGCTACACACCTGATAATCGGTCCCATTTGAAGCAGGTGCATAAACAGCACAAACGGACGGTCTCTTCCCAAGTCGCGGTGAATGAATGTCAGTGTCATCTGGATCAACACAGACGGCACCAGTATGAATGTAATCGTCAAACCCATCCATATCACGTCGTCGCTCCTGTGGTACATGCTACACAACACGGAGGCGCAAATGATTTCTGCACAGTAGAGAACTGTTGCCCACACGACGCTGAAAGGAGGGTTAATTTTGCTGTGATTGATGACCATTACGACCCCGTTTTCGTTCGGGACGGAGACGTTCGGTGGGATCTCCGAAATTACATTTTCCACTGCCACGTCCATTTTTTTTTTATCTATGTGGCTCCACAACTTCGCTCACTCAGGATGATGATCATGGAGTTTCGCCTTCACAGGAGGCGATCGTCTGTCACAGCGTTTGACATCACATTACAAAAAGCCTCAAAAAACAACAACAAAACATACTACCAGCCTCCCAAAGTTCAGAAAGTCTTGCTGAAAAAGCAGCGCACTGGTTTGATTCATATGGCTTTGATTTCTTCGGAGCTGCACCTTTATCAGCAACTTTTCGTGCCTTGTTGACAGTTGTCGGTTCCTTGTAGCAGTCAGATAGCGAAATTTAGCCAGGATAGCTATCTGGCTAAGAAAATTAAATCGGCGTGTATCTCCCGATGTATGATCTGCCCCTGACCATCGTGAATGAAGAACTCGGCACCATTTGCTGACCGAGCTAAAGGACTCGAGTTAACAGCATAATATTAGGCTGCTCTAAGCTAACTTGTCAACCAAACAAACACTTCATTGTATCTCACAACTTTGGCAGTCGTACATGGCATGACACTCCAATTTAAACGATTCAAAACAAAGCCCAGACTCACACCAGCGTCGTAACGTCTCACCAAGATTTCCATCAAAAGTTTACCACAAAAGCTTTTTGCATTTGCATGCTGCTTGTGATTTGGACAGCCAGGTGTGTCCCAACATGCAGCTTCTGTCGGCGGTTGACTGTCTTCAGCTTCGTTCCCACGGGTCCCAGTGCACGCCGGTTCAGGGCATGCATGAGCCGCCTAAGGCTTAATATTGTTATTTATAAAACGACGATTTCGGGAACGGTATGTAATGGGGGGACGGGACGGGACTAACTGTTAGCCATTCGGTCAATTCGGTTTTCTGTTACACAAATCGACGTTAACCAAAGATGGTGGATGAATAAGGCTAATGTTACTTTACAATTAAACCGTGCTTAAATCGTTTTTTTGTTGTTGTTGTTGTTGTTTTTTTTTTTTAGATTTTTAATATATGAGTCTTTAGTCTAATAAAGTAATTTACATATTCGGACATTACTGTTTCACTTCACTTTTAGACGTATCATAGCAACGAATGACAACCGCGGTAACAGGAAATGTCTCATTTTCAGCGATTTCCGATCGAGCATGATTAAGAAGGCACTTTCCCAAGCAGTAGCCATGCAGTCACTTGTCGCCTCATCATACCAATCCTCTTTTTTTAAATAAATAAATTTTTATTTATTTACTTGATTTATTGTTTCCCAACATTTAAAGGGAATTATTACAGGACTAGTAACAACTGCAGTGCAAATGCTTTTTTGACCCCTTATTATTTGCTATGTGAGAAAGAGTTAGTTTGTTCAGGTTTTAGTATGTAAATAAGAGTATTTGCTTTTAAGTCAGCTCTGCACAATTAATTATTTTTACAATGCTGCATATCATGCTGAGAGAGCTAAAAGACCTTTCGTCTTTTTAAAACGTGTCCCAACCAAGTATGCATGCACAAAGTATTGTTAGAGTTTACTGTATCTCATATTTCACGTGATGGGGCTTGAGAATACTATCCCGTGCCAATTCCAGCCCGTAACTGGCGGAAGCGCTGTCTAGGTCACCAATGTCCTTTGGTTCATTCTGCATTCTCTTGTTACTCCACACAGGGTAGTGGTGTAGTGGCCGTGTGTGGTATAGTGTGTCCGACAGTGTCTATCTCTCTGTTTCACAGTAGGCCGTCTACATTAGTGTATTACACTGTTCTCAAAGCAGCAGGGTCGCTAAAAAAAACCTTAGTAGCCCTGCGAAGGATTAAAATCGGACCGAGTCCAGCAATAAATCCTTGTGTAAGTAATCGGGCATCATGCTAATTAGTTAAGTACATTTAAATGGCTTAGCGCAGGCGCATTCCGTTTCAAATACTGCGCTGACGGTCTGTGTCTAGTAGGCATTGTGTCAGATATGATGGATATAGGTATAAGAAAAAGGAATATAGCGTCTGAGCTGTTTCCATTATTTTCAAAGCCAGCTGACACAGGGCTGCGGTCAGTGCCTGGGCTGAGTTTAGTCAGCACATAAAGTACCTCTGTCATAGCGCATGCCAATAAAGAGCTGGTGTGATGATGCAAGAGAACGGAACAGAAGTGACTGAATATTTATTTATTTACTTTGCTGATTACAATATCACATCTGTGAGCACGTGGCAAGAAATAGGTATTCTTTAATTTGATCCGGCTTGAGATCAATCCACTAACAGGCATTGGTTATTTCAAGACATTATATGATTACAGCTAAGGCCTGCATACACATTTGGATGGAAGCCTAACAGTTTCTTGCTTGTGCAAATCATTGGTTTGAAACTCATAGCCCACTAAGCTTAGATAATGGATATCGATGAAACAAAACAAAGCAATGCAAGTATTGATTTTAGGGGCCTCTAGTGGTCAGAATTTTGTCCCACAATAGAAAGTGTGGAGGATATTATGCATAAAAAAAACAGTAGGCCTCCATTTCAAAAATATACGGTGGTTATTCTCTCCCACATAAAGTATAAAAAATATATCCTGTGGATGGCCTGTATTTAATGTGATGCTGTTTTGTGGGAGTAGTAAAAACTCCACAGCAATAACTGTCCAAATGAACCCTATGACAAGCTTAAAGTTAACTATTGAGAGTATGGTACTTGGAACTGGCAGGGCTTAAATTTTGTATTAGTGTTAGTATAGAAGTATTGTATAAATATTAGTATACATTAGTATGTATGAACGATGCATGAACTCTGCACTGCTTGTACATGCCTGTTGACATTAGAGGCAGCCATGTTTTTATGACAGTATGTGACAGCTCCATGTCACAGTGTGAGAAGAAGATATTGACAAGGTGATATAATCTGTTCTCTAGTGAGGGTTCTCTAAGGGCATATAAATGAGCAGTGAATCTAAAGATGTCCAAATACAAATACAGTAGTTGCATATGTCACAAAATGTCACAAATATCATTAATGTCACAAACCACTATATTCATAGCAGTCATACCTAAAGTCAGCACTTGGAAAAATGTACAAACTTACCTTACCAGTCAGCAAGAGAAGCAGATGTCACCTAAGTGCATGTGATCGGTGAAGAGCATAAGCCTATGATTTCTTCTTCACTCCTCCCTCATGAGGTGACGGGATTAGAAACACAGTTTGAGCCTGATAAATGTTTCACTGGACTGCATAAAATGTCACAAGAGAGGAAAACCCAAGCATGCCAGTAGGTACAGACATACTACTGTAAGTATATAAGGATTTGTTTTAGATATTTTCAGAAGAGTTTAATGTCCATACCTCATCTGTTGTGTTGCTTTTGTGTCTCTCTGTGTGTGTTGGTCTTTGTAAATATCAACTTCTCCTCCACCCCCAGGAAAGTCTTTGTATGTGAAAGGCTCTGGTTCTATTTACTGCATATGTAGGAAACTCATTTATTCTGATGCTTAAACCCCATGTGGATTTAGCTGTGTTGATAATAGTTTCAAATTAAAGGTAAATGTTCACTGCTTAGCGTTGGCGTTACTGATACGGCCTTTTCTTAGCTCGCTTGCAGACATGGTTTTGCTTTTCAGGTGTATCTCTTCATATCAGTAATATGACCTCTTAGCCCAGTTGATCTTCTAAAGTTCAAAACCTTAAGATTAGCATTATTCAGTGGCTGTGTTCCAACCTGTCCTAATGTACACTAGTGCTTGTAATGTGCTAATCATTGCCCATTGCTTCATTGGAAGAAGACTGGGTTCTGGGAAAGGGGTCTCTGTGGGCAGAAGTGGGACAGGATAATGGACTCAGACTGGTCTTTAGGAGCTTACCGACGCTGAGCAGATGCACGTCCAGGGACATAACAGCAAGACTGAAACAGGCACGTGCTATTGTGATTAGGCGCATTTGCTGGCACAGATGGAGAGCAGGCTGGGACTACCTGAACAAGAACAAAAGCATGCCAGGGGGCAGAGGTTTTCTGGCTAATTGGTTCTTTGGCAGCGTTTGTTGTGAATTGGTTGTCTGTGATTAGTGGTGCATTTCTGCTTTAATGGTAAGACGTTTTGATCAATTCTAAATTGGACAACATTTTTTAAAGCATTTCTGTAAAAAAAAAAGTGTTTCTGTATTTTTACGATGTGTCTCAAACATCAAATTTAGAAAAGCTTAATCATTAAAGTTTGTATGACAGGAAAATGTGAAGAATATTATTCAGCACACAGATTAAAAGTTGCTTAAAGCATTGGAAGCAATAAATATTGAAACATATGGGCATTTACAAAGTAATTAAGTTGTGAATGGAAGTAATTATCTTTGTCTGAACAGTTCATTGTCTCCTAGGTTTAATAACCATGAGAGAGAAACCAGGTGACATCAGAGTTTGTGATATCTCATTACAAACTATTTGCTCTGCAGATTTGAGTTACGGTGAAAATGGTGCTCTCCCTGTTGCTCTCCTCAGCTCAGTATGTTCAATCTGATGGGTAACTTCTGCAACTGGGTCTCCAGGGTCCAGCAACCCATGAGGTACAGGCCTGAAGATCTAATCCAAGCTGTCTGGGCTTTAGTTGTGTTGCTTCTGTGGTTGAATTGAAATTGTGAATGTATGCCTTTTATGCTCCTTCAGGAAGGTTACAGTACTTGTGGTGGGTCTAGACAAGGCTGGAAAAACGTCCTGTGTGAGAGGCATGATGAGAGGTAAGGTCACACCAAATACAGTAGGAAATTATGCATTGAATTTTGGGAGGTTAATACTAGAATTGCTTTGATTATCTTGTGTTTTTAAGCTTCTCTGGGTGATTTGGGCCCTACTAACGGATGTGTCCGTAATGAGCTGAAGGTGGAGAACATACTTGTTCATTTGCTGGACATGGGCGGAGGTCCTGAGACTCAAGGCTCCTGGAGACAGTACTACAGAGAGGCCCATGGAGTCATCTTTGTGGTGGATTCAAGTGATAGACAGAGAATGAGAGAGGTCAGAAAGCTCCTGACAGACATGCTGAGTCATCCCAGCGTGGCTGGAAAGCCCCTATTAGTGTAAGCAATGACTGTACAAACTTACAGATGTTCAACTGCATTTTGAATTTTTAGTTAATAGTCATTGATTTCACGTGACCATAACGATTATAGCAATAAAATTATATCAGTGATCTATACTAGTTGCAAATCAAAAGGTTTCTCCTGCCTGCATAATTTTTTACAGGTTAGCCAATAAACAGGACAAAATGAATGCCTTTCTGGGAAGTGAACTGATTGAGGTTCTGTCTCTGGAAAAGCTTGTAAATCAATGCCAGTCTATGTGTCACATTGTAAGTATTGTATTAAATCATAGAATGACATGACACAAAACCTACAATATGTATCTTAGGCTTTTATTTACATTGGATAATGAATTGCATGAAGAGTTGCACAAACAATAAAGGTTGTGTCCTACAACAGGAGTCGTGCTCTGCCTTAATGGACCTGCGGCGACGGTCAGACAGGAAAACTCTGCGAGGCATCAGATGGCTCCTGCGGGCAGTATGTTTGGACTACTCAGAACTCTGTGCCCGGATCGTCAGAGACATGAAAAGGACCCCAGGACCAGAGGGCAGAGAGAGGATGGGGAAAGGGGAGAAAAGGAGGAAGAAGAACAAAGATGACAGGTGAGGGTTGCTATGTGTTTCCAGAAACCGCAGGAAGTGAAGAGGGTCTGACTGGTGGCTATATAATGTAAAAATCTTACCAGTGTTTGTAAAACCAATTTCAGCCAGGAAGAACAAGAGCTGGACAAAGAAAGTAGCAGAACCTCTCCACTTCCAATCAAAGATTTTTTTCAAATGGTAAAGAAAAGATTTCAGTGGAACTCAAGTTTTTTTTTAGCTTGGATTCATAATATGCATTCTTGGCACCACACTGAATCATGCGATCCAATTACAGGAGAGCTCCTTTAAAACAAAACTGAAGACAAAGAAGAAAGTGAGGGTCAAGATCAAAAGTCAAAGTGTGAAAAGATGGGCTAAAAATGAGGAAGAAGAAGAAGAAGGACAGGAGGAAAATGCGGAAGAGCACAAACAGAAAGTCAACAATGCCCTGTTGCCACGGAGATGTGGGAAGCTGAAATGCAAGGTTAAAGTGAAAGAGGAGACTTTGGATTGTCCAGGATCTGTGATCAATGATGACTCTAAACCAGATAAAAGTATGCTGTCTACTTTAATGCTTGCAAGTGAGTTCCAAGTTGAGTATCTGCCTGACAGGCTGACTGTGTTGCAATACTTTCCTATTATAGGGAAAGAACAAGAGAGGCAGAAAAAGAAAACTGTGGTGAAAGGGAAGAGGAGGAATAAAATAAACACAGAAAAGATACTTGCAGCTTATGCAGAGCCAACTGACCTGTCTGCCACATTTGGTGAGTGTCATCCAATCCTCAGATATAAGCACAATGCTGTTTGATCAAAGCTGCATAGAAGGCAAGCTCTAGATTCTGACTTAGTCTAGAACCGAAAAAAAGAAACAGTCCAGTATGGGTAGCTGTGATCTAGAATTTCAAGAGATTATTTTGTTTATTTTTGCCTGTTTTCTGGTAGATCTTTACAGAAAAGCTATTTTTGCGCTGAAAGCTCAACAGGAACAGAAGTTGGTGCCAGCGCAGTGAGGAGGCCCAGGAGGAGGTGCAAAAGCCTCTTCAGAACCTGGGAACTTAAACAATTCTCCCTATAAGGCATGGATTCCAGAACAAAGCTCTGTGTCATGACTTCCTAATATCTGTGATGTCCTGGATAATCAGGATTTATAGGTCTCATTATGTTGTTGAGTGATTTTAATGAGAAAACAAACATTTTCCCAAATCAAATAACACAACATGTTGCTGTTTTATGGAGTACATTTGAGTAAGTCACTTAAATAAGTAGGTTAGAGCAAATTACAGTAACAGTAACTTTTAAATCATAATTGAACAGTTTTCAGAGGGATATATTTAAAGCATTTTTAAAATGGAGTTAATTAAAGTGGCAGTTTTTTTTCCCCATGACCTTGCGGTAATGCAGCAGTTGTTATAAACACCTAATTTATAAAATCTGCTACTGTATTTCCATTTCAATTACAAAAATATTCACATATATATTCACATGTATATGATGCATAATGAACATTATTATGAAAGGTGGTGCATTCCATTTGGGGGGGGTGTTCATGGGCAGGAGGAAATCGTAAACAAAACAACAAAAAAAAAACCATTTAAAAAGGGCCTCCACCCTGCCCTGCAATGGTGCTCTAGAATTGTGTGCAATGCCACTGCATGAATTGTGCTGTTTCATATTGTGGTTAATTCACTGGTTTTACTTTCGTTAATTTGTTCAGTTTTTGGTTAATTCACTGGTTTATGTTACAGTGGTTTTAACACAGCCCAACCACAGAGATAATTAAGTTTAGGCATATTCATGACATGGATAACTACATTTTGATTATGTCTATTCTACTTAAAAACCTTAACTGTGTAATGTCATAGTTATATCATATCATAAGTATAATGTCATTTTTTAAATCTGTGGTTTTATAGGCATTGGTAAAATGAAACAATGTTTATTGATGGGATATACAGAATAAACAATCCCTGAGGTGTTTTTTTTTTCATTAAACTAAATTCACACTTAACTTATGGATCATTGTGTGCCATTTTTAATCCAGAACAACAAGGTGTTGAACTGACATTGTGTTTACATAACTTTGTTGTATTTATTGATTTTCTAAGACAGCTGTTTTAGTTATGTTTTCTTCTCTGTCATGTTCTTTAATCCATTCCTCAAACCATGCCTGCTAGTCTTTATTCCCCATCCATATCAGTGAGCCTTGAATTCCCATGATGCTGTTACTGGTTCACTAGCTGCCAGTCTGTGTTTACACAACTTTGTGGTATTTATTGATTTTCAAAGTTTTTTCAGTTATGTTTTCTTCTCTAGTCATGTTCGTCAGGGCACATTATCCTGCTGAAACAGGAAACTGCTATTGAGAACAGTGCATCCATGAATGAGTGTACTTGGTCAGATGGTACATGTCAAAGTAACAAACGTGAATACCAGGACCCAGGGTTTCCCAGGAGAACCTGGCCCCTAGCATCACACTGCTTGCCTTCTTCCCACAATGCATCCTGGTGCCATCTCTTCTACAGGTGAGCAAGGAACATGCACCTGTCCATCCATATGATATAAAAATAAATAAAAAATATGAACTCCCTGATCTGTGGATACACAGCACAAGCAGCAAGCAGCAATGAACTGTGTGTTCTAATACCTTTAGGTCATAGCCCATGTTACTGCTTCAAAAGTTGCCCATTCAAGACCTGTCATTTTGGAGATGTCCAGACCCAGTCACATCACAATTTAACCCGTACCAAAGTCACTCAGGTCCTTATTCTTGACCATTTTTCCTGTTTCCAGTGCATCAACTTTAACAAGCTGACTCTTCATTTGCTGCCTGGTATATCCCATCTTTAACATGTAGTATTGTAATTACATCAGTGTTATTCACTTCATCTGTGAGTGGTTTTAATCTTGTGCATGAACGTGTTGCTTCCACTCTTAGCAAACAATGACAATCTAGACAGAGAAATTACTTCTGAAGTTAATCAGTGTAGCTTTTCACACCCAGATGTCTATTCAAAAAGTCGAGTTTGGTTTTCCTTGTTTCTCTATTCCTGTCTATTCATACAGATGCCTTTCCTTCAGCTTTGGACCAAAGCAAAATTGTAAGCAGAGGAATGGTCTTCCAAAGCCATAATATTCCTTCAAACTCAGAACTAGCTCATGAGTTTACTAACAGAGCATGGTAAATGCAAATATGATTTCAAATATTTCTGAACATTTAGCCAATTTCCTGTAAATTGAAATTGAGTTTGTTTCCAACATCGCCCTCTGGTGTTCGCCGTGAAACAGAGAACGGAACCCAGTAACGGGATGGCATGACGCCATATTTGATTTTTTTTAACATCCCATCCCCCCCCTCAGCATCTTCAGGACACTGAGGAGAGGGGAGACAACGGATGTTAGTCGTAACTAGACTTGACCGAAAATGGCTTCGCCAAGGACGATAACCATTGTCGCTCTCTCTTTTGCACTGGGCCTTTTTTTTGTTTTCATGGGTACGATTAAACTCACGCCAAGATTAAGCAAAGATGCATACAATGAAATGGTAAGTGCCAGACATTTACAGCACTTACAGGTTACTGTCCAAATGCAGCTGCTACCCTGGGCGAGATGGTCATTGTTCTATAGACGAATGCGAGTATAATTGTGAGCAAAAACATAAACGTTGTTTTCTTGTCTCTTAAGTAAACACTCTTAAATAACACCAGAATATTATTTTAATGGTGACTGTATATGCTTTTATTCATTTTTGTTACTGGTTAGCTGGGATGCCTGTAATGAATCCACTTAAAAATTACTTACATTGAAACGAAAATCCTAGAAATTACGATTCCATCATAACTGACTACAGCGTAATTGTAGACTTTATAAGCCATTTATAACTCAGATAATGAAGTCCTTTAGGCTATAATGAACTCAGCCGCAACATTGGACCAAGAAGCGAGGCGCTAGCTCCATCCTATAGTACCATTTAAACCGTTTGCTCTGAATGGCACCGCAGGGTTAGTGGTATGACTGATGGACTAACATTATTCATTTAAATATTCCGTTTTTTTGCCTGGATGAGACCAGTACTATGTGAACGTTTAGCGCCATAGTATTTTGTAGCAATGGCGGCGCTTTCGAGCAAATTCTATCATGCTGATGCTGGTGCAGAGCAGATGTAGTCCAAGATTCTGGCGTTAGGCACACATAAAAATAAGACCCCAGAAAGTGGAATATTATAAACTATTCAAATGCCTATTGTTTAACTCACACTTCCTGATAAGTAATTTTCAAATATGCTGAAAAAAAACAAACAAAAAATATATATATTTAAGCATATGGTAAAAGCTGAAAATGTAAATGTATTAATGTTCAACTACATTTTTCCTGCTCAAATTTTCAGAAAAGGGCCTATAAAAGTTATGCCAAGGCTCTGCCTGCCTTGAAGAAGATGGGCATAACCTCAGTGCTTCTCCGCAAGATCATTGGTACACTTGAAGTGGGATGTGGAGTTGTCCTGACACTTGTACCAGGGAAACCAAAGGATGTAGCCAACTTCCTGCTGCTACTGGTCATGCTGGCTGTTCTCTTCTTCCACCAACTGGTTGGAGATCCTCTCAAGCGCTACGCCCATGCCCTGGTCTTCGGCATTCTGCTCACCTGCCGACTCCTGATTGCACGCCAGAGTGAAGATCGACCTGAGAGAGAGGAAAGAAGAGAGGAACAGATCAACGCTCAGGAAAAGAATAAAGTCAAAGTTTCTTAGCTCCTTTGTTTCTGACTGCAGTAGATGCAAGAAGAGGATGATTCCTGAATAGCAGACTGTGTTACAAAAAAGACAGTTATAGCCACAAAATGTGATTTCCTTTTTTCATCCCCATTCAGGCATGTCCCACAACATGTTCTTGGTTTTAAACTTTCTGTTTAAAAATGTTGTGTTTAGTGTTCTAAGCACTAACAAAAATAAAACCATTGCCCTCGTTAGTCACTGCTGTAATTCTTTTACCCGGCATTTTTTTTATCAGTGATCTAAGCTAATATTAATATGACTCTATAATATTGGCTTTAAATGCTTGTTATCATTGTTCCTTAGAGACCATTCATGGTTTTGATTTTCAGCACACTGGACTAGTGGTTATTTACCATCTGTAAGAATGTAATACATTTCTAAATATCACTTTAAAGTGGAATTAGGGAATGGGAAGAAGTTAAAATCCTGGAATAAATTTTTATCACTGTTTAAATTCGTTCAAATGTTTGATTTTGATAGTGTTTACCTTTTCCAGTAGACCTAAATCACAGTAAACTGCCTCTCTTGTAGTCCGCTAAACAGTTTCAACTGCATGATAATCCAGTGGATTCCCTGTTTCAGGTGAACCCCTCACAATGAAAATGTAACCCTGTTTGTTCATCTTCCTTCAATGTTTTATTTGTGGAAAAATCTGATTTTTGTGTGTGTTAGTATGAGAATGTTTCATTATTATTATTATTATTATTATTATATATAAAGGAGGCAATTTCACCAGCGTCGCCTCCATGTTTCGTTTACTTTTGATTTATTAGCTGTTACTTGTAAATTATTGACATCAAAATTGACAATAAAGACATCCCTATCCTTAGAATCATTATCTATTTATTCATTCTAGATGATTTATTTATTATGTTTTAAGTGATCTCAGCATTGATACTGTGTAAGAGTAAAAAAAGGAATTTTATCTCTAAATACATTTAAAGTAATGTCACCTGTGAGAACTCATACGCCTAAACGTGCAGAAACAGTGTATCTTAGTGAGCACCTAGCTACGAAGTCTGCATTATTTTTCTTTGCATTATTTTTTAAATCTCATGTTAATTTTTACCACAGTTTTGAGAAATACAGTAGATGTGTGATACGATCGAATTCACTTTTCATACGCAGCTCAAGAAATCGTACTTTACCAAACCGGAAGTCATTTAATGCGCATGTCCAAACGGTCGCGCGGATGATTCGAGTTTTATTTGAATTGGCTTGCTGAGGGAAGATAGGTTGAACGCATCACGATAGCTAGTTAGTTAGCTATGCAGTACAATGGCAAATATATCTAACCTGTCTGGGTTAGCTTCGGTGACATCCAGAGACTTACAAGAGTCCAGCTCTGGTTCAAGCAACCGGAGTTTACGGGTGGCTGAAAATGTGAGGAAGAAAGGCTCGACAAATCCGTTTCAGTTTGCGCTGAATTATCTTTCCCAAGGTAAGGGCCCTAGATAGTTGGCTACAATAGCTAGCCATTCAGAACGACTGCTTATGCTTTTTAATACCTAGATAACCGTATCTAGTTTTATAACAAGGTTTCTACATGTCACGCTAATATGTTATATCAAATGTTCATATAACTTAGCAAGTATACGCAGCGTAATCGATTATTTAGCTAGATGAGGTTGTTTCCTTCGCTTGCGAATGAGCTAACACGCTAATTAGCGTAGGTTTTAGTCTAGCCAACTCACGAGTTAGTTATCCTATATGCTATTCAATTAGCTAGATAGCAAGCTAGTGAGATGAATAACTAAGCAGGCAACTAACTGGCAAACACGGGATCACTGAATATCGTACAGTGACAAAGGCTATTTGCTAGCTACGCGGGCTAGAGCTGGCTGACGTGAGTGAAATTGTCTGGACGTGAATCCCCAGTTTCCAATTCTTTCAGTTTGTCTGTTTATGTTCCATAGTGCAGGAAGGCACTGCTGTGAGAGGAAACGATGAACTGGAAAGGAACTTGGTTGTCGTTGAGACGGTTGCCCTTAGTCAGGGTCTCCCTCCAGAGGCTGTCTCATTACTTCTAGACTTGGCATTAGGTCTTCGTGCAGGTATGGTCATTCTAATACTCATTCCCTTTGTATTTGAGTCTTAAAGCTTAAATGCGCTATATAAATGTAACCATTATTATTATCAATACAAAAACTCGGTTAACAATTAAGCAGCTGTCATGTTTTTTTATCTTGTTAAAAGGAACTTACATTTCTGAAACTGTTAGTGGTTTAAAACAGTTCTTGCATTAGTGTTTCTTTTTTCTTTACACAGGTAGTGTGACCTGTTCTCGGGTCCTAAAGTTTCTGATACCTGCTTCAGTAGTACCTCAAGAAGCTGTTGCACGAGGGGTGTCATGGCTGTGTGTGGGGAAAATGCCATTGAACTGTCAGGTAAAAAGATGTTGAGAATGTTTGCATACCAGTTGTGTGCATGTATTACTGAATGGAAAAATACTGATTCTCATATGTTTTCCCTCTCAAGGTTCTTTTTCTTCGCTGGGTTCTTACTGTTTTTGACCTTATTGACTGCAAAGACCATCTGAGAGCCATCTATGGCTTTATTTTCAGCTTTATGACTGAAGAGAATCTGGTGTGTTGAATTTTGTCTTATGTGCATTATCCTGTTTTAATAAAGCTTCTCTAACATTACATGTAAGCTTTGGTACTTCTGGTCTTTGCCTATGTTCTTATGAACCATTTTCCATTTCAGTGTCCTTTCGTCTGCCACTTGTTGTACCTTTTAACAATGAGGGAGCATGGTAAGTCTCTAATCTCTTGGTAAATCTCTAATCTCAGTGCAAATCTGTATGAAGAGATTAATTACCCTGAATGTTTTTGTCTTGTGTGCAATCAAGTGTGCAAGTGATGCATTATCTGTCTTTTGTTTTTTGCAGTCCAGCCATTCAGAGTGAAAAAATTACTTGATATTCAGACGCGAATGGTAAAGGCCGTTATTTGTTTAACCTCTTATAATATTACTGGTAAAGCTGCCAAAGACTGAGCACTACTTGCCCTTGTTGTGGTGACATTCAGCTACAGGTTCTGGTTTAGAATGACATCTGTGTTTGTGAGAATATTATTTGTTTTGTGCTCTATTTCGAACAGGGCAAACAGCCGTTCATTATGCAGCTGCTAGCTCTCTACAAAGTTTTTCGCCCTGAGCTGGTGACGCTTTCTATGCCGTCGAGATTGAGGGTTAGTGTGTCTGCTTTAAAGCATGGTAACATTATATCTATCATGGAAATCTCCACATCTGATATGCCAGGCCTTTTTGTGCGTGTGTTTGTAATTTATTTCTTTCTTTTTTTTTTAGACTGGCTTCAAGAATTACAACTCCACCTGGAAGGCAGCTCTAAACGCTGTACAGCGGAAGAACAGGACTCAAATGATGACTGATCATAGCCTCTCTTTGGAGCTGAAAGAGAAGCCAACCTCGAGAAAGAGGGTGAGAGTTTCTTAAAGCAGTGACATGTCCTGCTTTCACCTATCTGGACAGTGAAATGTTCAAGTGTAATACAGTGAAGGTTTTTTGTCATGACCCATGACTGGGGGTTTCTTGAGTATTTTCCCAGAGCATATTGCTCTACCCAGTTAGTGGCTGTTCTTTGACATGTTGAAGGAGGACTGTAGATCAAATAGCCAGTATATCAAATCTTCAGGCAAATATGAAGATACTAGCATCTTTTTTCCAAGATGTTAATAATAGTGTTGACGGGTACATTGGGAATTAACTGACTAAACTGGGGGGGGGGGGGGCATTTTGTTTTGTTTTAAAAAACATTTTGATTGCTGTACAAATACAGAGTTTATATATAAATGGTGTAACAATTCTTTATGATCAATCACAGAAACTGCATCACCTGGAGGTGCCTGCTTTGAGCTCAGCATTTTACACCAGCTCTAAGAAAACAGTTTTTCATCTGCAGGAGCTGCGTTCCTTTACTGAACTGCTCCAGAATATTCACAATATAGAGGTAACGCCTCTCAAACTCTGTCACCATCTTCACACTTTTGCCATAGGATGGGTACACACATTGCTTGTATATCTGACTTTAGAGGTGTTGAGTGCATAACTGATGTACCTGCAGTGCATAAATCTATATTATACACCCATAAAAATCTGATTGATATTCCTAAACCATTTTAGTTCTCTAATAGACTAAATGGAGTGGAATTGAGCGAAAGTAAAGTGTGTAAATGTATCTCTATTAGACTCTACTTGTACTACTTGTATCAGCCATGGAAACAATGACATTGAAGGATTATTGGTTGGGTGCCTTTAATGAATAACACTGAAGCCTAGCATACAAATATCAAAGACCTTACGTTTGTTTTAAAGTTAAGCACATTACTGTATGGCCTAGCATTTGTAGCAGGGTGTTTTGCAGCCAAGATCTTGAAATGTATTCATTATCACTGATTTAATTTGAATTCAAATAATTTAAGGAGCCAGGGTTTGTACCTAATGAACAAACTCAAGATAAATGGAAGATTTCTGCAGACTGTTGATCTCAAGAATATTTAAAAGGGAAATTAAGAAACTGCAGAGTCATTGTGTTAATTGGATTTATAAATTAAGCGTTAATAATACATTGGTAGCAGTGAAAACTGCATCTAATAGCAACATGAATCTTACAAAAAAAGAAACATCCTTTAAAATATGAATACGTTGCACAACTGAAAGGCAGAAATAATGTGAGGTGAGTGGAGCTGTCTCGGGGGGGGGGGGTGGAATTTGGTTAGTGTTTTGTTGTCACGGTGATTTGATGACACCACCAGTAGTTCCAGGGTTCTAAATAACCTCATAATCTGAACAATAGTTAATACAGGTTCAAACACATCACAAACACAGGGCCAATATCTGTCCTATTTACAATAAGAGGCCTGTGTGCACCTTTCCTTCATCAGCAAATTCTGAGTGGGGGAGGAGAAAGCATAAAAGTACATTTCCGTATAGAAGAAATTGGGTTTCAGAACATCCCAACTTGTTATTAACTAGAATTACCAGGAAGGACTGCAGATGTAGTGCACAAATGCACTCTTGATTTCCCTCAGGGATCTGTGTGTGTGTGTGTGTGTGTGTGCGCACACATAGCAATTCATAGGAATTTAGGTTGTAGTATTATTGTTTGATCACATGGTGGAGCTCTGTCATCACAAGACAAGTGTAGAAAGCTGTATTTCTCTGCTGTTGTCATCTCTATCACATGTGACTACATTAGTCTGTGTGACACTTTTGGTGTTTTTAATTTTTTTTTCTTACATTTGCATTGCTTGCTGCTAAAACATAATATTACCTGGTAGTAAATCAAAACCATTTATGTGAGAAAACACTGTTTAGTTACAGGGTGCTCACAAATAGCACATATGCAGTAGACTAGGGTTAGATCTTCTAAACCTCCATAGAGTAAAAGGCATGTTGTTGCTTATGTCATGCTAGATGCATTCTTTCCTCAGTTTGCTGAGCCAACTTGTGCAACAGGGCATCCTGATGGGGTGACATTTATGGTACAGGATGAACAGGCTGGACTGGGGAAAATGGGCAAAACCATGCACTGCAAACTGATCAGTCATGCCTACATGCCAAAGGTTCTTGGTTCCTTCCTGTTACAGCTGCCATGATTAAAGCCAATGTTTCTTCTGATGAATAATGCACATTCTCCTTAATTATTGAAGGAGCAAGTCATGTCCGTTCACAGTCTGTCACTGTATTTATTTATTTATTTATTTATTTATTTATTTATTTATATGCTCAAGTGCCCATATTGAGAAGCAGCTGTTTGCTCAGTGACAAAATGGGGGGGAAATTTTTAGAATATTTAAGAATATGAAAATTGCAGTTTTTGGTTTGCATCTATGACTCTTGCCATCTGTGTCCATTGTATTAAATTGAGGCAGCTCGGAGAGGTTGTCGAGTGCAGAAAACATGGATAAATATAAATTTGAGAGGTTGTTGTTTGCTGGGACGCCTGCAGTTGAGGGCACTGCAGTGGCATTGGAATAGGTTTTTTGTTCCTTGGTGCTCAGGGTATACCTTCCGTTTCAGCTGCCAGCCCAAATGGGCTCTCTCCTCGGATGTTCTCTGGCACTGCATTACCTGGACTGCGTACAGGATGAGTCTGCTTTCCTGCGTCTCAACTTCTGGCTGGGCCACTCACTACAGGAGGGTATGACCTGGAGCTATTAAGATGAGAAATTTTTACCACAGCATCCAAGCAGTATCGACCAGCTTGGTTTGTTCACTGTTAAGAGCTGATTGCAGACAATAAGCTGCTTTGCTTGTGTTTGGGTAGAGTTCCTGCTTCGCCCTGCAGATGGGGGCTCGGACAGCCAGCCAGAGGCTTCTCGGTTCCTTGCTACCATCCTCTCTTCGCAGCAGTTTCTCCAGGTAAAACCGGCACGCGTTTGCATTTGATGATTGATATGGTTAGGTGTAGCTCTCGAGTTGAGCCACATGTTGGAAGAGTCATGGTCATGTTGGAAGAGGTGTTCGCCAGCCAAGCTTGTCACGGAGTTGTCCTGTAGAACGAGCTCCATCACCTTTTATCTGTTCCTCCCTCTCTCGTTCCTCCTGGCGTCTGTCAGGCCACATTAACATCAGTAACTCTCTTTCTCATGCTAACTGATGTGAGAGGTTTCTCATCTAGAATCCATAAGCTCATGTGTGCTTCGCAGGAGAGTTTCTTCAGCACCGAGAGCTTCCTCTACAAGTTCCTGAGGCTGTGGGATGGCTCGTTGCTTCGATCCCAGGTCTTAGACCTGCTCAGCCACGTTCCCTTGATGCCCAGCCACCGTAAGTACGACTTGGATCTTCTCTCAGATGCCAGATGCCTGTCAGTGTTTCTGCAGATCCTTCCACGCTTAACTGCAGGGCATGTGCTGTGGCTGTGGTTGAAGATCTGGTTAGGTTCAGCAGTCTTGCATCATTTATGCAGCCTTTAGCACTGGTCTGTTTAAAGCACATCTCTATTACTTCAAGTAAAGAGGATGTTTGACTTTGGTGTGAGTATTAATTGTGGACAGTTAGAATGCATTTTCTGTTCATTATCTACAGATATCAAATTGCTTCTCTTTGAACCGCTGATGCAACTGTACTTCACCTCTTCTGTGTTCTTTAAGGTATGAAACTGATCTTTTCTTTCTCCTGTTTAGTTTAGTTTGCATCTGATGTGTCAGACATAATGCAAACATTTGATCATATTCCGATAATATACGTGTAAGCCTGCTGTGGGTGTCTTGTGGGTGGCCATAAATTTGTAGACAGTTGCAATACATTGCATATTTTTTTGCATGAAGTTTGCTTTGATCACATTTGCAGTACCAAGAAGAGTGACTCTTGATTTCTCCTCCAGTCTTCTCTCTAAGTATGGTGTCGTTGTCCCTCAACAGTGTAGCGTGCTCGAGTGTCTCAACAGCATGCTGGTGAAGTGGTTGACCTGGCACTCCGTCAATGCTCTGGAGAACGGCCTGGACATCAGCCTCAACAGTAACGGCACAGTGTGAGCATATGTAGCGCTGGATCATCTCTCCTACCTGTACTTGTAGCACAGTTCCCTGTCAGCGTATGTAGTTGTTTTGTTTTTTTTTCCCCTGTGGAAAGAAAAATACTTGTTTTGTGATGACATACCTAATATGTTTAAGTTACGTTTGGATAAAATTGAATTTCATGCACAATTGGCAGTTGGTATTTTCAGAATAAGGATTGTTTGTTTACTTGGTATTGGGGTAGTAAACAACAACAATAGATATGCAGACTTTGAATAATATGGTGGTGATTTTAAATTATGCTGATTTTGCAAAGATTTGTTGGCATTACAATCTTAATCATGTTTTCCCAGTGATGTTGCTTGTTAATGAGATTTTCAACTCAGTCGAGCCATTTTAAACATTTTACAATTATTCTTGAGGCCTTGCCATAGTTATGTGCTTATTATCAAAAGCATTTTAATCATGATGGATTTTATTTCAGGTGTGACACTGTAAATTCACAAGAAATTGCAGTCAGTCAAGGTTATGGTCATGCCCTGGTTGATTTTTCTATATCTAGAAAGTGCACTGTACAACTGTGGGTAATGAAGTGTGGTGGATGGTTCCCTTGCTTCAGTGTACTGTCTCTCACTGCCTGCTGATTTGAGTTTTTTTTATTATTATTATTATTGCATTACTGGGGTGCACAGCTGAAGGAGGAATTAAGATCAAGGTCAAAACTGCATTTGACGGTTTCGATTTGCTATGCATCAGTGTGATCACCCTTGACTCAGTTTTGGGCGGGAGTGGTCTAAGATGCGATCGCCCTTAGCAGGGCTTTGGCCCAGGCTGGTATAAGGGCTGTGTGTACTGCAAAGTGAAAACAATGGCAAGACACATCTGCTCGATACTGAATGTAATTTAGGACATAATACATATTTTTATGTTCTACTCTGTGCTGTAAACTACCTTTGTCAGTTTCTTCAAAAAGCATGGGGGGAAAATAACCCAAGCACATTTGCTCTTCCCCAGCACTATGACCCTGTCTGGGTTTATGGATACAGTCATAGAGCTGGTGCGGTTTGTGGGACGTCTGGCTGGTGAGGGGCTGCGGCTGGAGAACTGCAATGTGCTGCTCCTCAACCACACTCTCGCTTTCTATGAAACGGTGCGCAAAGCTTCTTGCATTTTATGAGTTTGGATTGTTTATGTTACAGTTGGAAGTCCTAATAACCCAGCAGTGACATTTTTTACTTGTGGTGATAACCATTTGAGTTGTTTATGAGGTGATAATTATGTTTGTTTGTGTGTGTTGGTTTTGGACATTGTTTCTAGGTTTGTGATATGTTTGTGAAGTATGGCTTGCCTCTGGTCATTATGCCCCCGGCTGATGTTTTTTACCCAGCTCTCCTTGCCACAGACTCTCTCAGTGTGGACCGTCTAGGTTACATCATGTATAGGTAAGCCGTGTCCATATTATATATCAGCTTCAGAATTTCAGTATACTTCTAAATTTCTATATAATTCGTGTGTGTGTGTAAGAGGAATATGCATCTTGGAAGTGGTCCTGAATGCTGTTCAGTGGCTGTTCATTATGTTGCTTTTGAATGGTCTATCATCAATTCAAACAACCTCTTTAATTAAGGATAAAGAGAGCGTCTGGTTGGGGAGTTACTAGTTCGTTAGGCATGCTATGTGTAAGAGGCTAGTGTATGTGGTAGGTGGAGATGTTGCTATTTTGGTGGTTGTTCTTTGAGAACCTGTGTCGTTATGAAGCTCAGCCTACATGCATATTAAACCAAAGGCTAAACCTTTTAAACATCAGTTTGCAGTATAGCTGTGTTTGTCTTATAATGTCTTTGAGCTTGTATGCACACTGAACCACACTAAACGATTTGTTTTGTTGCCGTGGTTTCTTTCATGTAAGATTTTTTTTTTTGTGATTGGATCTTCTGCACAGTACTCATGTTGTTTTTCTTCTGTTCCACAGATACCGGAAAAATCTGACCCTGGCCAAAAAGCAGGGCCAGCAAAGAGAGGTAATGAGGAGGTTATGTTGCAAGACCAGTATACAGTTGTGACATGAATACCAAGCTCTCACTGCAAGGGTTTTGTTTTTTTTTTTTTTTGCATAATTTTCTAATAATGAGTAAATTAGAAAGACCTTCAAGCTGTGCTTTAGGAATCCATGATAATATTTGATGGAAAGTAGAAGTGATGGTATTCTTCTCTTACCTGCTCAGGTCAGGAGGATGGAAAGCCATAGTTTGATAGAGAGGCCTCAGGGCAAGGAGAGCATTTAAACATCTCCCTGATTAGAACAGAACCTGGTCATTCATGGTTTTTAAAAGGGTGTTCTACATCCTTTAATTGAATGTTTGATGATGGAAAGAACCAACTCTACTTTATCAAACCAGGAGATCCCATAACTCCACTGACTTTATTCTCTCTTTGATGCATAAGTATGTCCAACACAAAATGCGTTTTGTGGAACAAACTAAATGTTAAATGAGCATACATTTAAGAGAGAAAGAGATTTCTCTACTCTATGCTATGAGCAAATCAAGTGGAACTTGTGAGATTTATTGATCTACAGATATGTTCTGTATATGAAATGGTTGTATTGGGTTTTCTATTTCACAGTAACATGCTTCAGGTTGTCTTTAACACTTTTATAACTCAGTAAAATTTCCTTCGTTTGGGGGGGACAAGAGATTACTTTCTTTAGTTTATCCGGTTAGCTTACAAACATGTAGAATGAATGCCTGAAAATTTGTTCTACACTTCTTTAAAAAGATTTGATGAAAGAATACTGTGGTTGTTTCTCTTGGACTACACAATTGTGAGTGCTGGTTTACTCACCTGGAACTATTATGTTATGTTGGAATATGGTACAATATCACTTCAGCTCGCGTCTGCTGGAGAAACTGAAATGAATTTTTATCTCCTTAAATTGTAGCAAACATTTCACATAAGCAGGATCACATACCAGGAGTTTAATAAGCACTTGGTGGCCATGGTGAGCTGTCTGTGGAATTCCAAGTCATTCTTACCTGGCACGGGCATAGAGGTGGACGAGCATCTGCTGATCCAGAGCAAAGTGCCTAACTACTCGAGCTGTTTTGACCTTGTTCACCATCCAGCCTTCTTCAAGTACGCCCTGGAGTTTCACCAAAAGGTGAGCCTGAGATCTTACGATTGGAGAATTTACCACGGCTCCTTTTGACATTTCAAGTTGGGGTGTAGGATTTGGCCAAATAGTTCAGACCATGGCGAGTTCCAAATCTTGTGCTGTTACAACTCTACTGCTGCTTGATGGGGAAACCCAGGCAATAATTTGCTTGCACCACTGAGCAGAGAACAGTTTTCCCTTTGAATGAAACTTTCACTTTGGACTAAATGTAAATACACCCTAGGGTGAGTAAACTACCCTGTGATGGGCACCCATGGCTGCCCCCTAAAGAAACTATTTTCCAACTTTAGGAAACGTAAACATTTTCGCCTGTTTGCTGTCAGACTCTACACCACTCTGTGGACTCGTGACATGAACACCTACTTTTCATGTCATGAGAAACCCATGTGACCCAACAAAGATCAAAAGATGTCAGAATGTAAAAATGCTTCTTATTGTACCTTTCAAAGTTGTACAAGGAGATGAATATGGCACTTATGTATTTTTTATGGGTTATTCGTTAACCCAGAATCAGATTTTATTATTCATGGAAGCTACATTAGATTTGAGTTTTTGTCATGTTTAATAATATAAGTACCTTTTTCGGTCCAACTGCGCAGACTAGCTCTGATCTGCTGAGATTTAAAAGAAAGGTAAAATGATGAATATTCATGCCTTTTCTTTATCAGTGTTGGCCAGAGAGGAAGAGTGTGGACTTGGGGTCTATAAAGGTACCATCATTTCCATTTTATTAATGAGGGCACTGGTGCCTGTTGAAGTGTTTTTCATTTTTAATCAGGTTTAAAGCACCTGATTACACTAGATGGCCTTGTCTGTGACACATTGTCAGGAATACATAATGTGTGCCTGTACATAATGTGTAACTCTGCTGTCCTCAGGTTGGAAAATACTGGAACTGGTATGTGGAGTTCCTCTTCAGCCAGGGCTTTGATGGCCTCAATGACTTCATCAAGGTTAACACTGGACAAAGCTGTTCCTCCAGCTCTAGTAGCCAAGGTGACGGTCAGCTCACAGGCCAGCTCTGATGGTGATTTAGAGAGCTTTGTATTACCTGGAAGGTTACATTGAGGCAGTGGTCATGTACATTTTTTGTGGTATACTTTATTTTATTTTTTATTTTTTTTAAAGGACTTGTACAGGAAACCGACATTGTATATAAAGTACATGTATATTTGTCTATCAATGGATAATTGAACTTTGTAAATATGTATATATATTTTTGCACTAGTCTCTGTTAACTGGTCAGTTTTTTTATTTTATTTTTTTATTCCTTCTGTGAAACTATTCCGTTTTGCATATTTTAATTTTTTACTGTCTGTTGGAGCCTGAAAAGTGCATGTTATAACCACACAGAGCTCAATATTTATGGAGCTTATACCAGTGCATTTTTTTAAAATGTCGTTTAACACAATTATGGTAATCTTTGCTTCTCTCGCTATTTTTACATTCTGTTTTTTAATGCACGGTACAAGTGCAAAATGCTATTTCAGTACTTTGTTTTAAAGATCATTGAACAAACACGGCCATTTCTCTTTCGCATTGAAATTCCCAGTACAGCATTACACCACTACCCAACGAGAAGGGAGTTCCTCTGATATCCCTGAATTTCTCTTCTCCAAATAGTGACCCTAGTGTAACATCGCAATCGTGACGTCTGTAAATCTCAGCTGTTCTTAGTTTTATTAAAATATTCCCAACCTGTACTTGTGATCAGTTCAGTGAAGAATAAAGGAATGATTTACGCAATCATTTTAATGTGAAGCAAAATGAGTTGCCATTTTAAAAACCCGTGACATACAAGGCTTTATCTGTCTAAGCATCTGGCTTCAAGTTTCGTCTTTTACTCCGTTATATCACTGCCAGCACAATTTTCGTTCTGAAGTGTTTATTATGTCAGTGATGGGTTCGATTTTCAAAATGCGCGCCTCCCTGGAACACCTGACGAACTTCAGGTGGATAAATCGATCTATCACCTTCTTTAAAATCTGTTATTTATTTAAACTTCAAAGGCGCATATATAAAACAAAATCAAAACCCTAAAAACGACTCGGTTATGTCAGTTCCGAGCCACCTTAAGCAGCTGATGTCAGCGTCAGTGTGCGAGAGGCTCTCGGGCTAGTCCGCGCTACTTAGACCCGCAAGCTGTGCCGCCGTTTGCAATGTTCGTTAGCGATCAAGTCTCTCCTCGCGTCTCCGCTTTTTACCGGCATTGAGAGATTATCTTCACTAATCATTCAAACATTCTATGGACGCTTGAAGTGTTTTCGTGGCATTTTTCTCACCTGGTGGGGGGAGAAGGTAAGACATGAAGTGACAAGTGTGTCATCAAATTGAATAAGATCAGTACCTGCTACATGTATTTTTTTTTAAATAAGATGCTTTAATTTTAGTGGGCTCTGGAGACAACGACTGATTTATTACTGTTGGAGTGATTATTTGGAATTGCAAGTAAAACAGGTTTTCCCCGGGAATTTCTGTAAAAATGTGTCGTATCAATCTCTGTTTATTATTGGCAGTACTGTAATAGAACAATTAAAAAGTGGGAATGAAACTCTTCTCGTATTTGGTAAGTGTGTCGTAAGAGCGAAGCTGACCGTCGCCTGCGCTGCGTGACAAAGCAACGCGAGGAAACGGCTCCTACTTTATCTGCTTCCCTCAGTTTTGCTAAGGAACATGAACTCGTCTCGAGGCTGTTGTATGTGCTATAAAATATTTTTGCCCTCGACCTTTGGAGGTAAACTTTGTTTGCATTGTTTGTCGACTGATGCAATTGCAATTTATGGTCAGTACAGCCGTCTTCGTTCGTTTTGGGGGATCGGTCCATTTTGGAAGCAAGTTGGCATTCCTATTCGAACTGTTTGTATTCAAAATTGTAATATTTACACATCATGTATGACAAAGGCTTGTTGAAGCCTTTTGTTTTAATTTAACACTTCATTCGTTATTGGCACCGGGAAGCTGTAACTGGCAGTGGGGTTAAATTAAAGTGTAGCAGATTCTCATAGCTTTGGGAGACCGGGAGGTTACTGATTAATCCTTTAGAAAGGGTGTGGAGTGAGATGTGCCGCAAAAATCAGCCTGTATTACAGTAAGCCACCGTTTATTATTATTATTTCTGTGCAGCCTCTTAGGAACGCTTCGCGTCATTTTATTATTCTCGACACCCATGTGTATTTCAACTTTGTAATTGTCACGGCACCTGTCTACTCCAGACTTGCTCCGAGCTCACGCGTGTTAATTCCCCAGCAGTCACCATTTTGATTTGTCTGCTCCAACCTTCATTTTTTATCATCATTTAGGCTACTTGGATGACAGATTCGCTATCATTTATTTAGCATCCCGCTGACAGTGTTGTCTAATGATGACGGTGCTTTTGTACCATTGTGAAAGGTGTGTTTTATGTTAAGTATTTAACAGCATGTGTCATTTTACCTCTGGATGTAACCTGGATGTTTTCTTTGATTCCTTGGTGCCTTTCAGCTTATCATAAATGCATATTTTGAACTGCATAATTCATGGCTGCACTGTGTATACACAGGAGTATCTGAGGAAGTTGTCTTGTGTTTTTTTTTCTCTCTCCATACTTCACTTGAGAAAGGATCTAAAAAAATGTCAGTTGACATCATTGCCTCTCCACACCAGTTATGTGCTGTGCACTCTTGGTTTGAATGTAATCATGGGCAAAATTGTTATCAATATTAAAGACATTAATCAGTCAGAATGATGCCTCACTGATGTTAATACAGCAAACATGTTAAATCTTATAACACCTTTCATCAGTAGGCTACCCATGATGGAGCCAGAATCATTAGATACATATGCTCTGGTAAATAATGTGATGAATCTTACTTACATTCTCTGTATGTCTTGCCCTCCTGCCCTCCCCTCCACCACTGCTACCATGTGGCCTTTGTCACGAGCAATATTCTAGGGAACGGGGACTGAGCCCTTGGAAATGAGGCGGAGTCATGACCATGGTCTTTAGTCTCCCTGAGTGACAACACTGTCGCCAGTGGCCTTACATACTGGTCGTGTGAGAATAAAGTGTATTAATACAGTGTCAAGCTGCCATGAGAAAACACTCAGTAATGGAACGTGCTGGGAGTCTTCAGGCTTTGATGTGTGTCTTACCGGTAATTGTGCCAGTCTTCAGACAGGTGCCTTATTTCCCCCCTCCACCCATAATCCACTCGCTGCGTTGAAAGAGGGGGAGGATTTAGAGAAAATGGGACGAAGAATAGGGATAGAAAAGCAATTTACCAACTCTATAAATACGGCCACATGGGTGCCTAACCCAAGAAATGGAGGCTGGGTGACATTATTTAAAATCTGGTAACCGATGTGCTCCTTTTACGATCGGATGGAGTTGGCGTCTGCTGGTTGGGACTGTTGCGGTTTATGTGTTTTTTTTTATTGCCTGGCACTGCAGGGCTTTTAGGTCTGAAACCACGTTAACACAAATGAGGCCCAGCAGGCCTACAGGCATGGTGGACTGAGCAAGGGTAGAAGATGCCTGTGCAAATCAGTTGTTGGATCGTGGACCTGAGGGACCAAAGCCAGTCTGTTTTTGTTTAGTTTTTAAATGCCAAAGATTCTGTTGAAATCCAGTTTCTTTTAAAAGTTAGTTTCCACGGTGTTTCTTTGTGTTTAGTAATTTTAGATTCATTTTGACAGTATGCACTGATAAGATGTAACATTAGAACTACCTGGCACCTATTGTGTAGGCCCTCTTGTGTTGTTAAAACAGCTGTAACCCGTCATGCCGTGAACTCCACAAGACGTCTGAAAGTGTCCAACGGTGTCCAGCATCACTATTCCTGAACATTTTTTTTTACAGTGTGTCAGTATCCTGCTGAAATCTGCCTCTGACTTTAAGGCATGTTGTTTACTTTAATGTTGTTGAGTGTTGTTTTTTGTGAAAGGGTGTACTTGGTCTGCAGGAGTGTTCAGGTAGGTGATGCATGTCAAAGTAACATCCACATGAATACAAGAACCCAAGGTTTTTGTTCTTCACAACGTCTGTGTGAAGTTCATTTAAAGGTGTCAGTTTAGAGAAGTTTGAGATCAGGCTTCATTAGTTTAATATCATTTTACTTTTTTATTTTTAGTTTCATTTTAGTATACTAATAAACTTGGCAATTAGGTATGTGTGTGTGTGTGTGTTTGAAAGAGGGAGAGTGAGGGAGGAGGGTGAAATAAATGATTCATATTATCACCTAGGGATTTAAATTTTCATGTTCTAATGCTGTTCACTGTACATGAATGGTGATTCACTATGATTGGTTTATCTGCTTGTAGCTTACTTCAGGTCAGTAGCATTCGATTAGGAATTCATTATCTCATCATGAAATCAATTTTAATGAACTCTTAAAAACATTAAGAATTGTAAAATGGATTTCTGGAAGACATTTAGTGCTATGATTAGAATGTAATTTCATAGCTATTGCACAAGCGTTCATGGTATCTAGCTCGTGTTCACTCAGAAGTTGAGAGCAAGCTGCCATTGATTAGTTTCAAATGAATGGAAATATTCAGTATTATGGAGATAATAGTGGCTGTTCATAATGGTGGTTCGTCTATAAATGCTGGTTCTTTATTCATCATAAGACCAGTGAGTAGTTGGTGGTCCACTATTTTCAAAGCTGAATCCTACTGGTGAGACCTGTAGCACTTCTCAAACACTGAAAGACTAAAGATATATGTGTTGTTCACAATAATTTGTAGTCAAGCAGGTTTTATATTCAATTCCTTTCTTGTTGGTGCAAAAAAAACCCCGCATAAAAAGAAAAGAACAAGGCTTTTGATATTTGTGCCTTTTTAAAAAGTTGATATTATTGTTGGTTTACCCCAAAGTTAGTATATCACAACAATACCATCAGAAATGATCAGCAGTTCCTAGGTCCCACATCACTCCACACACTACCTGCATCGAACTCTATTAAGTCATGACCCGCACTTCCAAGAAACTCGGGAGTCATCCGTGAAACATCTACAAGGCTGCAGACAGAAAGTACTGCCTTTAGTCCATCTGCAGAAGAAGAAACAGCCATCGAGTATAACAGTTCCAGGATGACGGCGAGGTAAGGGATGGAGTTTCTTCGCTTGGACAGTGTGCCCTCACGGTCTCCCGGGTCGTCATTGTTCATCTCCTGTGATTATTGCCTGGAGTAAGGTCTTACTGTCTTTATAGATCTACTTCCTCCAAAGAGGCTACGCATCCCAAGTGGTTGGTGCGTCTGACAGCTTCCTCTAGAGCAGTTACACTTGTTCAACACCTCTGTTCTCAGATGTAGTGATGGATACATGTATAATTGGTCCAACATTTTCCTATTGACTTGAATGTTGTTTTCCGTCCTTGGACCAGTTTCTTTTTCTGCTCCTTTGCAAAGTCATGTTGATGATGCTCTACATGAGCTGCTAGTATGATATAATGTGAACACTAATTGCAGATGTTCCTGTTTTTGACTTCCTGTATTGTTTTCACTGAGTGAGCCAATTAAGATGGATGTCTTTATTCTGTAATTGCTGAGTGTTCTTTGATGAATGCACCAGAATTATCTGTCCTTCCCTTGTTTTTCGGTTTTAGTCCTCTTCTCACCACCTATGGAAATGCTTGTTGTTGGGACTATAGTCAGAGTCCCTGCACACACAAGTCGAGGAAAAAAACATGAAACCTTCTGAAAACAAACAGAATAAACCTAAGAATGAATGATTTAGAACTGGACAGCATCACTGTACAGCATCTTAGCTAAAAATACGTGTGTAAAAAACGTTTTATTTTTTTATTTCTGTACTTGAGTTACTGCAAATACTGCAACACACAATATCTCAGTATAGCTGTTTTAGAAGCTAAAATCACCACTCGTATAGTTGGCAATAGATTTTAAAGTATAGAATGTTACTGGAAATAATTTAGCAAAACGGTAGTAAAAAAGGCAAGTATTCTATTCACAGAGCATCACCTTTCTTTAAATATTCTTGAAGTAGAAAGTCTGATGAAAGCAGCACTTCGGTGTACTGGTGTACTTGCAATCTATTACTTTCTGCTGCTAGACATCAATGGCTTTGATGCATTAGTGAAGCTGCTGCCCCCTGAATGCAAAGCTCTTCTATATTTTATCATTTATTCAACCTATTAGTCTGCGAACACAGATCGATATTTAAACTAACCTCTGGGGTGCTTAATCCAGTACAGTTGTCCGTGGCGGTGCAGAGTAAGGGGTGTATGGGGGTAGAAGGGGTTATTCTTTACTAGCCTTCCACAGTACTGCAGGTTTCTGGTGGTGAGTATACATGTCCTGGGGCATCACCTGGCCTTCTGTCTTTCTCCATGTATTACATTCAGTCCTGGCTCATCCTTTCATTCACATGCATTATGGGATAGTTTGTTGATGTGCAGCATTGCTTTTATTTGTATGTGAAATGAATAATTATTTCTGATTTGGATTTGTTCTCAGGGTAAGTGTTACATGTTTCTGATCATGATAGGAAATGGAGATGAATGTAATGGATGATTTGCTTCAACTATTATGTTGACCAGCGGTGCAAAAGTAAACGTTTATATTAATGGCAAGGATACTTGTGCCGGTGATAAATTCATCAAATGGCAGAAACAAATAACGCTTTTTGTTTGTGAAACAAACGGATGCTTCGGTGTACAGAGTGAGAGAGATCGAGGATGTAAGTTCAGATTATAGAACTGGCAGAGGGAAATGCTATCTGAACAGAGCAGTTGTCTTCCTAAAGAGCTTTACTGGCTTTCAGTGTTGGATGTCACAGAGACAGCTTCTTATCTAAGATACCATTCTAAGATACCATCTAGTTGTAGGGCTTACATGCCTGTGTCAGACTTCCTGTTAAAGATGGTGCTGTCATGAGAAACCTTCAGCCTTTGGCTAATGGGTTTCTAAAAGCCTCATCAGGTGTTTAAACTCTGTTTTATTTTGGTCTATCATGAAAATGTAGGCAAGTAAAATGTTTAAATCAAACACTAACTGGATACCCAAAGAATATTTAGACATTTTTTCAATCAGTTTCCTTCGCATCGACTCTTCCTTTGAAAAATGTGCAACTCAGAGAGATACAGTTAGGTGGGAGCCACACTTGGGAGAGCAACGCCTTCCTCGTGAAGAAGCCCAGGGAGGGTCTTTCCTCTGCGTGAAGGAAGATTTGCCAGTCCTGAAGGCAAGGATCAGTCGGTGGGCACAGACAGACAGCAGCTCTCCAACGCAGTGCTGTTTGCCGATGTGCACGCTGCATTTGGCCAAAGGTCGATGTACCTCCAGAGCGCGGGAAAAGATCGTTTATCAAACGCAGTCGTTGTCCATCCGCCAGCCTCTCGCCGCTTTGGCCTGGCTTTGTGATTTATTAAGCTAAAAGGTCACTCCACCGAGCTGTAATTAATTCTGTCTTGTTTTATTTGGACTTGTGCTTGGGTGTGCCTCTTCCAATACTGGCACCTGCCATTATGTTCTTTAGTTACCAGCCTGGTAAGGGCAGCGTTGATTAGAACCGCACCATACCACATCATTCGCCATGCCTGACACATACTGAGAGGCAGTGGGTGTGTTAGATGGTATTGCTGTGCAGCTGAGGAGAGGTGAATCTCTCTTCTTTAATTAGCTTGTATCAGACCTTTCGAACATGGAGATGCAGTATTCATTCACCCAGATAATTAGAATTCACCAGTTTATTTTTGTTTGCCAGGTTATATCAGCTGCTGTAGAACAAGTGATTCTGTTTGTGTTCTCGCGGGTTTAGAAGGAGGAGTTCTAAATCAAGGATAGCTTAGCCTTAGCAAATGGCAATGCATTCGTCAACAGCTTGGCTCATTCCGATGATTTCCTCTTTGTTTATGGGTCACATGACCAAGGCCAGAGTGTTGTTAGTTAATCAGGAGTGTCCGTGTTATTGTTTTTGTCGTTGCTGGATTATTAATGCAGTCCATTTTCTCTATCACTGGGGGGCTATAACACTTAAAGCCCTACTCATCTCTCCTGGTGCCTTTATCATGAATAATTCCATTACATATTCTGCACCTACTAAAGAACGCAAATCGAACATATGCAGTAGTTTGTGCTTCTGGCTTAAACCCATTAGCTTGAAAGTTATGTACACTGTGTAACAGTGTGTTAACAAGAACCCTTATTCTTTTAAGCTCATCACATTTTGTTTTCATTATTTTCTAATGGATGCCTTCGTGTTTTTCATCCCTGCAGCATGAGAAGAATGATATCTGCCTTGTTAGATGTTGTTCCTATGGAAACGGCTGACATGCAAGGGTTTAAGCTAATCATTATTCAGGCCAATCCAATTGTATAAGGAATGGTAAGATTGCACATCTTTTCCACTCACAGATAATTTTGTGGTGAAGCTGTTTCTGTGTGTGTGTAGGCCGCAGGGTCTTGACCGTCTCCCTCTTCTTGCCTGTGATTTTTTTATTTTTTGGGAAGCCTGCAAGCTGTTAGCTGGACCACATCCCAACGATTCGGCCCTGTGATTATGTGAAAGGCTGAACTTTTTTTTTTTCGTTGGGATGACTGACCTTTTCAAATGTCCATAGCTGATGGAAGTTTGCTTAAAATGAACCCTGATGGCAAGGTGCAAAGGGGTGGGGGGGGGGGGGGGGGGGGGGGGGGGGGGGGGG